>JAXIVJ010016350.1:0-29100 GCA_036785665.1 Chirona hameri | reverse complement strand
GGATACAAGAGATTTTCATACATCCAATGAAACTAATATATGTATGTGCCCAGTCCACAAGGGCTGTTCACTGTACAGGTGCAGCTCATACCAAGCTCAAGTGGGCTCTTCTCTGAGACGATTAAAGTCTCACAAGACAGGCCGAAGAGATAATTTATCGACGAATTGTAAGTGAAATTTGCACTCAATACACGTTTACTGGGCGTTTGCTGCGAATACGGCCACGACACACGGGCCTCGCGCTCGCCCGCGAGACTGGTGACGGCTGACCCGTCCAGTTCCATGACCGCCTGCGGCCGGCGAAGACAGCTACCAGGGTCGCAGGTGCTGGCATGTTCATTGTCTTGCTCAACTCAAAGCAAAGCTTTAAGTGTTCTTTCACGTTAATAAATAACGCTTAAGAACAAGCCGTTCGGTTCCCGACCCAATAGGGGCGTTTTACTGACCAGTAAAACAAACCAGTTCTAGATAGAACCAGTTCTATGCAAAACCACTTATGTAAAAGTCCGAGCTGTTTTCTGACTTTTTCGCAGTGCACTGCAGACGATTATGTCTGGCTTCATTTTGCTGGTGAATTGCCTGGCGCCTTAAGGATCCCAAATATCGCCGACGGCGTATGTGTCGTCTTATGTCGCCTTATGTTGTCATGAATGTCGCCATAAGTTGCCCATGACGTCATATGTCGCAACTTTAGCCAGAGTTCTGAGAACGCAATCCAGGCTATCTCCGCTGAGCTTTCAGCGCGCTGTCCATGCGGGAGAGTAGAGTTCTGAGAACGCAAACCAGGCTATCTCCGCTGAGCTTTCAGCGCGCTGTCCATGCGGGAGAGTAGAGTTCTGAGAACGCAAACCAGGCTATCTCCGCTGAGCTTTCAGCGCGCTGTCCATGCGGGAGAGTAGAGTTCTGAGAACGCAAACCAGGCTATCTCCGCTGAGCTTTTAGTGCGCTGTCCATGCGGGAGAGTAGAGTTCTGAGAACGCAAACCAGGCTATCTCCGCTGAGCTTTCAGCGCGCTGTCCATGCGGGAGAGTAGAGTTATGAGAACGCAAACCAGGCTATCTCCGCTGAGCTTTCAGCGCGCTGTCCATGCGGGAGTGGTATGCCTTTGGCAAAATACTTCGATGCCCCAGAAATAGAGGAACACGCTAAGGTATCCTGATTCCTGACCGATACAAATGCATAATGGTATTGACTGGTTATGTGTAGTAGTATGGACATCGGTGTAGGAATGCAATTTATTTGTCAATAATACTCCGTACCCCCACGACGGATACATTTCCTTCGATGTAATCGCAAGAATCCCCCACAATGGTGCCCGCGCGGTTTTTCCCTCCGTTGGCGCCTTCAATCGAGCGTGGCTACCACGGCACATGGCGCCAGCGGCCAGACAGGCCGAGGCAGACTGTCACAGGGGAGCGCGCACAGACCGTCCTGTCCTGCCCGCCGCGCCGCCGCCACCGCCGTCAACGGGCCATACATCGCAACTGAAGCGTCACTAATCACTCTCCCCCGCCGCCACCGAGTCAGCGTAGGAGGGGAGGAGGGGGGGGGGGAGCGGCCCCGTGCCAGCAGTGATTGGTGAGGCTGCGCACGAGTAAGCTGCATGCCAGGTTTTCCCGGTGATGGGAGGTTGGGCTTGTGGCGTGTGCCGCGGTTGTGCCGAGGTTCGGGAAAGGAGGACAACAGTTCTTTCCCGTTTTCGAAAAGGTGTTAGAAATCCGTTTTTAAAGATCCGTCAGGATTGATGAAAATAACATTGAAACACAGGACAGGATGAGAGAGAGAAAAGTTATCAAATTACAGTAAGTATCTCAAAATGTTTTTTGTTTTTTGTAACAACTCAAATGGATGCGCATATCCACCACCATGTGGTGGATGTGCATGTCCGCCACCGTTCACTTCGGATGACCAGAAACTGGATATTGTGTAAGCCCAGACTGTACTATGAAATTAACCTTATAACATTATCTTTTCATTTTGACACATTTTCGCTAAGGTAAACCGCATTTAGCATATTCTCAGCCTTCCTCTTAAAAGTTTTTCGGAGACTAACTTGTCAAAATTGATGAGGGCACGTCAACAGATAATTTTTGCCAGCAGAAACAAATTATGGGAGCACATCAATGCAACAAAGCCAACCCCAGCCCCAACAAAGTCGACACATTTCATCCTGTGCAGTTGATACTAGAGAACTGAAGGCCTCAGCTTACACTCGAATTAAATGCCAGACACTGGCGGATCCAGCCTCTCTCCGTGGGGGGGGGGATCTTTGTGTGGCAAAAAGGTATCCCTATCTTTTTTCTCCTCGGATTTGGGCGGTCACCTTATTTTGGTATTCGAGCTTTAAAAAAATCGCAAAAATTGATTGTGTGGATTTTTTTTCCCGAAAAACAAAAATCCTTTTCATTTTTGGGGGTCAAAAACACAAAATCTTGAAAATCCGAGATTACCATTTTGAATAAAATGTCATTTTCTTTCTTTGACGCTTTTTATTGCAATTTGCTTTAAAGTTATATTTTATATTATTGTTTAAACATTTGCCGTTTTTCCACCAAAAATGGCATGGCATGACGTCATTAAAACGTCATTATCTCCCAAAACACTCCATTAATTTCATTGAAAGTTGGTGAGGCAGACGTATAATTGATGCAGCATAAGGTACTGTAAGATTGACGTTGATATCTAACACAGGTTTCAAGTTATGGAGGAAATCCGGGATGGAGGAGGGCAGATTCTGCCCCGCCCCCCAGCGGGGCGCGGGTTAAGTGTCACCGGGGGCTGCTGGAATTGCATCCGGTGCGCTGTTTTGTCTATAATTGAAAGAAATGAATATATACAAACTTCAAATCAATCACTCGAGAAAAACACTTCCGTTTTCATGAAGTTTCTTCAAATAGCATTGTTTTTCACGTTCAGTGCAGGGAACGCGCGGGGGGCATACTTGTATTGAATGCCCCTCTCAGATTCCTGTGGGGCGGGGGTATTTGCCCTGATGCCCCCTGGATCCGCCAGTGCCAGCAATTACATTCAAGGAGAGCCTCTGCCAGACACTTAATGGAATTTATTTTCCATTTCCAAATTTGTATAAGCATTGCGAAAGTTGTGACATGCCGCGAAGCGGCGCTAATGTTCCGGTTTTTGACAGTGGATAGCTGGATTTTGACTGCTGCAAAGACAATTTTTTACGATTTTACGATCAATTGGAACGCGCGAGGGGGGGGGGGGGCACTGGTATTGAATGCCCCCCCCCCCGATTCCTGCGGGGGGGGGGCATTTGCCCCTGATGTCCCCCTGGATCCGCCAGTGATGCCAGACGAGATCATGTTATGGCAAACACAGCGAGCAAAAGTTCCCCCTTGGCTGAGTAGTTCATCATCTGCGTCCGTTACCGACGAAAGGGATGCAGTGTGCGCCCAGCGTCCAATACCGCTGCAGGCTGCAGAGAGAGAGAGAGAGAGAGAGCTGCAGGCTGCAGAGAGAGAGAGAGAGAGAGAGCTGCAGGCTTGCAGAGAGAGAGAGAGAGCTGCAGGCTGCAGAGAGAGAGAGAGAGAGAGAGAGAGAGCTGCAGGCTGCAGAGAGAGAGAGAGAGAGAGAGAGAGAGAGATGAGAGAGAGAGAGAGAGAGAGAGATGAGAGAGGGAGAGAGAGAGGAGAGAGAGGAGAGAGAGAGAGAGAGGAGAGAGAGAGAGCTGCAGGCTGCAGAGAGAGAGAGAGAGAGAGAGAGAGAGAGAGAGAGCTGCAGGCTGCAGAGAGAGAGAGAGAGAGAGAGACCGCTGCAGGCTGCAGCTGGCATATGTCTCCAATACCACACACCTCATGACGTCACTACCACACACTCATGACGTCACTACCACACACCTCATGACGTCAATACCACACACCTCATGACGTCAATACCCACACACCCCACAAACGTCAATACCACACACCTCATGACGTCCACTACCACGCACCTCATGACGTCACTACCACGCACCTCATGACGTCACTACCACACACCTCATGACGTCAATACCACACACCTCAGGACGTCAATACTACACACCCCACAACGTCAATACCACACACCTCATGACGTCACTACCACGTACCTCATGACGTCACTACCACACACCTCATAACGGTCAATACCACACACCTCATGACGTCACTACCACACACCTCATGACGTCACTACCACGCACCTCATGACGTCAATACCACACACCTCATGACGTCACGATACCACACAACCGTCATAACGTCAATACCACACACCTCATGACGTCACTACCACACACCTCATAACGTCAATACCACACACCTCATGACGTCACTACCACACACCTCATACGTCAATACCACACACCTCATGACGTCATACCACGCACCTCATGACGTCACTACACACTACCTCATACGTCAATACCACACACCTCATGACGTCCACTACCACACACCTCATGACGTCACTACCACACACCTCATAACGTCAATACCACACACCTCATGACGTCAATACCACGCACCTCATGACGTCACTACCCACACACCTCATAACGTCAATACCACACACCTCATGACGTCACTACCACACACCCCATAACGTCAATACCACACACCTCATGACGTCACTACCACACACCTCATGACGTCACCTACCACACACCTCATAACGTCAATAACCACACACCTCATGACGTCAATACCACGCACCTCATGACGTCACTACCCACACACCTCATAACCGTCAATACCACACACCTCATGACGTCAATACCACACACCTCATGACGTCAATACCACACACCTCATGACGTCACTACCACATACCTCATGACGTCACTACCACACACCTCATGACGTCAATACCACACACCTCATATGGCAATACCACACACCTCATAACGTCAATACCAGATACCTCATAACGTCACTACCACACACCTCATAACGTCAATACCACACACCTCATGACGTCACTACCACACACCTCATAACGTCAATACCACACACCTCATAACGTCAATACCACACACCTCATGACGTCACTACCACACACCTCATGACGTCAATACACACACCTCATAACGTCAATACCACGCACCTCATAACGTCAATACCACGCACCTCATAACGTCAATACCACACACCCCACAACGTCAATACCACACACCTCATGACGTCAATACCACACACCTCATAACGTCAATACCACACACCTCATGACGTCAATACCACACACCTCATGACGTCACTACCACACACCTCATGACGTCAATACCACACACCTCATGACGTCACTACCACACACCTCATGACGTCAATACCACACACCTCATGACGTCAATACCACACACCTCATGACGTCAATACCACACACCCCATAACGTCAATACCACACACCTCATGACGTCAATACCACACACCTCATGACGTCAATACCACACACCTCATGACGTCAATACCACACACCTCATGACGTCAATACCACACACCTCATGACGTCAATACCACACACCTCATGACGTCAATACCACACACCTCATGACGTCAATACCACACACCCCATAACGTCAATACCACACACCTCATAACGTCAATACCACACACCTCATGACGTCAATACCACACACCTCATAACGTCAATACCACACACCTCATGACGTCAATACCACACACCTCATGACGTCAATACCACACACCTCATGACGTCAATACCACACACCCCATAACGCCAATACCACGCACCTCATAACGTCAATACCACACACCTCATGACGTCACTACCACACACCTCATAACGTCAATACCACACACCTCATAACGTCAATACCACACACCCCATGACGTCAATACCACACACCCCACAACGTCAATACCACACACCCCACAACGTCAATACCACACACCCCACAACGTCAATACCACACACCTCATAACGCCAATACCACACACCTCATGACGTCAATACCACACACCCCACAACGTCAATACCACACACCTCATGACGTCAATACCACACACCCCACAACGTCAATACCACACACCTCATGACGTCAATACCACGCACCCCATAACGTCAATACCACACACCTCATGACGTCAATACCACACACCTCATAACGCCAATACCACACACCCCACAACGTCAATACCACACACCCCACAACGTCAATACCACACACCCCACAACGTCAATACCACACACCCCATAACGCCAATACCACACACCCCACAACGTCAATACCACACACCTCATAACGTCAATACCACACACCTCATGACGTCAATACCACACACCTCAAAACGTCAATACCACGCACCCCATAACGTCAATACCACACACCCCATAACGTCAATACCACGCACCTCATAACGCCAATACCACACACCTCATAACGTCAATACCACACACCCCATAACGTCAATACCACGCACCTCATAACGCCAATACCACACACCTCATAACGTCAATACCACACACCCCATAACGTCAATACCACACACCCCATAACGTCAATACCACACACCCCATAACGTCAATACCACACACCTCATAATGGCAATACCACGCACCTCATAATGGCAATACCACGCACTCCATAACGTCAATACCACGCACCCCATAACGTCAATACCACACACCTCATGACGTCAATACCACACACCTCATGACGTCACTACCACACACCTCATAACGTCAATACCACACACCTCATAACGTCAATACCACACACCTCATGACGTCAATACCACACACCTCATAACGTCAATACCACGCACCTCATAACGTCAATACCACACACCTCATAACGCCAATACCACACACCCCACAACGTCAATACCACACACCTCATAACGTCAATACCACACACCTCATGACGTCAATACCACACACCTCAAAACGTCAATACCACACACCCCATAACGTCAATACCACACACCTCATAACGTCAATACCACACACCTCATGACGTCAATACCACACACCCCACAACGTCAATACCACACACCCCACAACGTCAATACCACACACCCCATAACGTCAATACCACACACCCCACAACGTCAATACCACACACCTCATAACGTCAATACCACACACCCCATAACGTCAATACCACACACCTCATGACGTCAATACCACACACCCCATAACGTCAATACCACACACCCCACAACGTCAATACCACACACCTCATGACGTCAATACCACACACCCCATAACGTCAATACCACACACCTCATAACGCCAATACCACACACCCCACAAGGTCAATACCACACACCCCACAACGTCAATACCACACACCTTATAACGTCAATACCACACACCTCATAACGTCAATACCACACACCCCACGGAACGTCAATACCACGCACCTCATAACGTCAATACCACACACCTCATAACGTCAATACCACACACCTCATAACGTCAATACCACACACCCCATAACGTCAATACCACGCACCTCATAACGTCAATACCACACACCTCATAACGTCAATACCACGCACCCCATAACGTCAATACCACACACCTCATAACGTCAATACCACACACCCCATAACGTCAATACCACGCACCTCATAACGTCAATACCACACACCTCATGACGTCAATACCACACACCCCATAACGTCAATACCACACACCACATAACGTCAATACGACACACCCCACGGAACGTCAATACCACACACCTCATAACGTCAATACCACACACCTCATAACGTCAATACCACACACCTCATAACGTCAATACCACACACCCCATAACGTCAATACCACACACCCCATAACGTCAATACCACACACCCCATGGAACGTCAATACCACACACCTCATAACGTCAATACCACACACCTCATGACGTCAATACCACACACCTCATGACGTCAATACCACACACCCCATAACGTCAATACCACACACCTCATAACGTCAATACCACACACCCCATAACGTCAATACCACACACCCCATAACGTCAATACCACACACCCCATGGAACGTCAATACCACACACCTCATAACGTCAATACCACACACCTCATGACGTCAATACCACACACCTCATAACGTCAATACCACACACCTCATAACGCCAATACCACACACCCCACGGAACGTCAATACCACACACCTCATAACGTCAATACCACACACCTCATGACGTCAATACCACACACCTCATAATGGCAATACCACACACCTCATAACGTCAATACCACGTACCCCACGGAACGTCAATACCACACACCTCATAACGTCAATACCACGTACCCCACGGAACGTCAATACCACACACCTCATAACGTCAATACCACACACCTCATGACGTCAATACCACACACCCCATAACGTCAATACCACACACCCCATAACGTCAATACCACACACCCCACGGAACGTCAATACCACACACCTCATAACGTCAATACCACGCACCTCATAACGTCAATACCACGCACCTCATAACGTCAATACCACACACCCCACAACGTCAATACCACACACCTCATGACGTCAATACCACACACCCCATAACGTCAATACCACACACCCCATAACGTCAATACCACACACCTCATGACGTCAATACCACACACCTCACAACGTCAATACCACACACCTCATGACGTCAATACCACACACTCCATAACGTCAATACCACGTACCCCATAACGTCAATACCACACACCTCATGACGTCAATACCACACACCCCCTAACGTCAATACCACACACCCCATAACGTCAATACCACACACCTCATGACGTCAATACCACACACTCCATAACGTCAATACCACGTACCCCATAACGTCAATACCACACACCTCATGACGTCACTACCACACACCTCATGACGTCACTACCACACACCTCATAACGTCAATACCGCACACCTCATGACGTCAATACCACGCACCTCATGACGTCAATACCACGCACCTCATAACGTCAATACCACACACCTCATGACGTCAATACCACGCACCTCATGACGTCAATACCACGCACCTCATAACGTCAATACCACACACCTCATGACGTCAATACCACACACTCCATAACGTCAATACCACGTACCCCAAAACGTCAATACCACACACCTCATGACGTCAATACCACACACCTCACAACGTCAATACCACACACCTCACAACGTCAATACCACACACCTCATGACGTCACTACCACACACCTCATAACGTCAATACCACACACCTCACAACGTCAATACCACACACCTCATAACGTCAATACCACACACCTCATGACGTCAATACCACACACCTCATGACGTCACTACCACACACCTCATGACGTCAATACCACACACCTCATGACGTCACTACCACACACCTCATGACGTCAATACCACACACCTCATGACGTCAATACCACACACCTCATGACGTCAATACCACACACCCCATAACGTCAATACCACACACCTCATGACGTCAATACCACACACCTCATGACGTCAATACCACACACTTCATGACGTCAATACCACACACCTCATGACGTCAATACCACACACCTCATGACGTCAATACCACACACCTCATGACGTCAATACCACACACCTCATGACGTCACTACCACGCACCTCATGACGTCACTACCACACACCCCATAACGTCAATACCACACACCTCATGACGTCACTACCACACACCTCATGACGTCACTACCACGCACCTCATGACGTCAATACCACACACCTCATGACGTCACTACCACACACCTCATAACGTCAATACCACACACCTCATGACGTCACTACCACACACCTCATAACGTCAATACCACACACCTCATGACGTCACTACCACACACCTCATAACGTCAATACCACACACCTCATGACGTCACTACCACACACCTCATAACGTCAATACCACACACCTCATGACGTCACTACCACACACCTCATGACGTCACTACCACACACCTCATAACGTCAATACCACACACCTCATGACGTCAATACCACGCACATCATGACGTCACTACCACACACCTCATAACGTCAATACCACACACCTCATGACGTCACTACCACACACCTCATTACGTCACTACCACACACCTCATAACGTCAATACCACACACCTCATGACGTCACTACCACACACCCCATAACGTCAATACCACACACCTCATGACGTCACTACCACACACCTCATGACGTCACTACCACACACCTCACAACGTCAATACCACACACCTCATGACGTCAATACCACGCACCTCATGACGTCACTACCACACACCTCATAACGTCAATACCACACACCTCATGACGTCAATACCACACACCTCATGACGTCAATACCACACACCTCATGACGTCACTACCACATACCTCATGACGTCACTACCACACACCTCATGACGTCAATACCACACACCTCATAATGGCAATACCACACACCTCATAACGTCAATACCACACACCTCATAACGTCACTACCACACACCTCATAACGTCAATACCACACACCTCATAACGTCAATACCGCACACCTCATGACGTCACTACCACACACCTCATGACGTCAATACCACACACCTCATAACGTCAATACCACGCACCTCATAACGTCAATACCACGCACCTCATAACGTCAATACCACACACCCCACAACGTCAATACCACACACCTCATGACGTCAATACCACACACCCCATAACGTCAATACCACACACCCCATAACGTCAATACCACACACCTCATGACGTCAATACCACACACCTCACAACGTCAATACCACACACCTCATGACGTCAATACCACACACTCCATAACGTCAATACCACGTACCCCATAACGTCAATACCACACACCTCATGACGTCAATACCACACACCCCCTAACGTCAATACCACACACCCCATAACGTCAATACCACACACCTCATGACGTCAATACCACACACTCCATAACGTCAATACCACGTACCCCATAACGTCAATACCACACACCTCATGACGTCACTACCACACACCTCATGACGTCACTACCACACACCTCATAACGTCAATACCGCACACCTCATGACGTCAATACCACGCACCTCATGACGTCAATACCACGCACCTCATAACGTCAATACCACACACCTCATGACGTCAATACCACGCACCTCATGACGTCAATACCACGCACCTCATAACGTCAATACCACACACCTCATGACGTCAATACCACACACTCCATAACGTCAATACCACGTACCCCATAACGTCAATACCACACACCTCATGACGTCAATACCACACACCTCACAACGTCAATACCACACACCTCACAACGTCAATACCACACACCTCATGACGTCACTACCACACACCTCATAACGTCAATACCACACACCTCACAACGTCAATACCACACACCTCATAACGTCAATACCACACACCTCATGACGTCAATACCACACACCTCATGACGTCACTACCACACACCTCATGACGTCAATACCACACACCTCATGACGTCACTACCACACACCTCATGACGTCAATACCACACACCTCATGACGTCAATACCACACACCTCATGACGTCAATACCACACACCCCATAACGTCAATACCACACACCTCATGACGTCAATACCACACACCTCATGACGTCAATACCACACACTTCATGACGTCAATACCACACACCTCATGACGTCAATACCACACACCTCATGACGTCAATACCACACACCTCATGACGTCAATACCACACACCTCATGACGTCAATACCACACACCCCACAACGTCAATACCACACACCCCATAACGTCAATACCACGCACCCCACAACGTCAATACCACACACCTCATGACGTCAATACCACACACCCCATAACGTCAATACCACACACCCCACAACGTCAATACCACACACCTCATGACGTCAATACCACACACCCCACAACGTCAATACCACACACCCCATAACGTCAATACCACACACCCCATAACGTCAATACCACACACCCCACAACGTCAATACCACACACCCCACAACGTCAATACCACACACCTCATGACGTCAATACCACACACCCCACGGAACGTCAATACCACACACCCCATAACGTCAATACCACACACCCCACAACGTCAATACCACACACCTCATGACGTCAATACCACACACCCCATAACGTCAATACCACACACCTCATGACGTGAATACCACACACCCCATAACGTCAATACCACACACCTCATGACGCCAATACCACACACCCCACAACGTCAATACCACACACCTCATGACGTCAATACCACACACCTCATAACGTCAATACCACACACCCCATAACGTCAATACCACACACCTCATGACGTCAATACCACACACCTCATGACGTCAATACCACACACCTTATAACGTCAATACCACACACCTCATAACGTCAATACCACATACCCCACGGAACGTCAATACCACACACCCCACAACGTCAATACCACACACCTCATGACGCCAATACCACACACCCCACAACGTCAATACCACACACCCCATAACGCCAATACCACACACCCCACAACGTCAATACCACACACCTCATAACGTCAATACCACACACCCCACAACGTCAATACCACACACCTCATAACGTCAATACCACACACCCCATAACGTCAATACCACACACCCCATAACGTCAATACCACACACCCCACAAGGTCAATACCACACACCCCACAACGTCAATACCACACACCTCATGACGTCAATACCACACACCCCACAACGTCAATACCACACACCCCATAAAGTCAATACCACACACCCCACAACGTCAATACCGCACACCTCATGACGTCACTACCACACACCTCATGACGTCAATACCACACACCCCATAACGTCAATACCACACACCTCATGACGTCAATACCACACACCTCATGACGTCAATACCACACACCTCATGACGTCAATACCACACACCCCATAACGTCAATACCACACACCCCACAACGTCAATACCACACACCTCATGACGTCAATACCACACACCCCATAACGTCAATACCACACACCCCACAAGGTCAATACCACACACCCCATAACGTCAATACCACACACCTCATGACGTCAATACCACACACCCCATAACGTCAATACCACGTACCCCATAACGTCAATACCACACACCCCATAACGTCAATACCACACACCTCATAACGTCAATACCACACACCTCATAACGTCAATACCACACACCCCATAACGTCAATACCACACACCTCATGACGTCAATACCACACACCTCACAACGTCAATACCACACACCTCATGACGTCAATACCACACACTCCATAACGTCAATACCACGTACCCCATAACGTCAATACCACACACCTCATGACGTCAATACCACACACCCCCTAACGTCAATACCACACACCCCATAACGTCAATACCACACACCTCATGACGTCAATACCACACACTCCATAACGTCAATACCACGTACCCCATAACGTCAATACCACACACCTCATGACGTCACTACCACACACCTCATGACGTCACTACCACACACCTCATAACGTCAATACCGCACACCTCATGACGTCAATACCACGCACCTCATGACGTCAATACCACGCACCTCATAACGTCAATACCACACACCTCATGACGTCAATACCACGCACCTCATGACGTCAATACCACGCACCTCATAACGTCAATACCACACACCTCATGACGTCAATACCACACACTCCATAACGTCAATACCACGTACCCCATAACGTCAATACCACACACCTCATGACGTCAATACCACACACCTCACAACGTCAATACCACACACCTCACAACGTCAATACCACACACCTCATGACGTCACTACCACACACCTCATAACGTCAATACCACACACCTCACAACGTCAATACCACACACCTCATAACGTCAATACCACACACCTCATGACGTCAATACCACACACCTCATGACGTCACTACCACACACCTCATGACGTCAATACCACACACCTCATGACGTCACTACCACACACCTCATGACGTCAATACCACACACCTCATGACGTCAATACCACACACCTCATGACGTCAATACCACACACCCCATAACGTCAATACCACACACCTCATGACGTCAATACCACACACCTCATGACGTCAATACCACACACTTCATGACGTCAATACCACACACCTCATGACGTCAATACCACACACCTCATGACGTCAATACCACACACCTCATGACGTCAATACCACACACCTCATGACGTCAATACCACACACCCCACAACGTCAATACCACACACCCCATAACGTCAATACCACGCACCCCACAACGTCAATACCACACACCTCATGACGTCAATACCACACACCCCATAACGTCAATACCACACACCCCACAACGTCAATACCACACACCTCATGACGTCAATACCACACACCCCACAACGTCAATACCACACACCCCATAACGTCAATACCACACACCCCATAACGTCAATACCACACACCCCACAACGTCAATACCACACACCCCACAACGTCAATACCACACACCTCATGACGTCAATACCACACACCCCACGGAACGTCAATACCACACACCCCATAACGTCAATACCACACACCCCACAACGTCAATACCACACACCTCATGACGTCAATACCACACACCCCATAACGTCAATACCACACACCTCATGACGTGAATACCACACACCCCATAACGTCAATACCACACACCTCATGACGCCAATACCACACACCCCACAACGTCAATACCACACACCTCATGACGTCAATACCACACACCTCATAACGTCAATACCACACACCCCATAACGTCAATACCACACACCTCATGACGTCAATACCACACACCTCATGACGTCAATACCACACACCTTATAACGTCAATACCACACACCTCATAACGTCAATACCACATACCCCACGGAACGTCAATACCACACACCCCACAACGTCAATACCACACACCTCATGACGCCAATACCACACACCCCACAACGTCAATACCACACACCCCATAACGCCAATACCACACACCCCACAACGTCAATACCACACACCTCATAACGTCAATACCACACACCCCACAACGTCAATACCACACACCTCATAACGTCAATACCACACACCCCATAACGTCAATACCACACACCCCATAACGTCAATACCACACACCCCACAAGGTCAATACCACACACCCCACAACGTCAATACCACACACCTCATGACGTCAATACCACACACCCCACAACGTCAATACCACACACCCCATAAAGTCAATACCACACACCCCACAACGTCAATACCGCACACCTCATGACGTCACTACCACACACCTCATGACGTCAATACCACACACCCCATAACGTCAATACCACACACCTCATGACGTCAATACCACACACCTCATGACGTCAATACCACACACCTCATGACGTCAATACCACACACCCCATAACGTCAATACCACACACCCCACAACGTCAATACCACACACCTCATGACGTCAATACCACACACCCCATAACGTCAATACCACACACCCCACAAGGTCAATACCACACACCCCATAACGTCAATACCACACACCTCATGACGTCAATACCACACACCCCATAACGTCAATACCACGTACCCCATAACGTCAATACCACACACCCCATAACGTCAATACCACACACCTCATAACGTCAATACCACACACCCCATAACGTCAATACCACACACCTCATAACGTCAATACCACACACCTCATAACGTCAATACCACACACCCCACAACGTCAATACCACACACCTCATGACGTCAATACCACACACCTCATAATGGCAATACCACGCACTCCATAACGTCAATACCACACACCTCATAATGGCAATACCACGCACCTCATAATGGCAATACCACGCACTCCATAACGTCAATACCACACACCTCATAACGCCAATACCACACACCCCACGGAACGTCAATACCACGCACCTCATAACGTCAATACCACACACCTCATATCGTCAATACCACACACCCCACAACGTCAATACCACACACCTCATGACGTCAATACCACACACCCCATAACGTCAATACCACACACCCCACAACGTCAATACCACACACCTCATGACGTCAATACCACACACCCCATAACGTCAATACCACACACCTCATGACGTCAATACCACGTACCCCATGACGTCACTACCACACACCTCATAACGTCAATACCACACACCTCATAACGTCAATACCACATACCTCATAACGTCAATACCACACACCTCATGACGTCAATACCACACACCTCATAACGCCAATACCACAACCTCATAACGTCAATACCACACACCTCATGACGTCAATACCACGTACCCCATGACGTCACTACCACACACCTCATAACGTCAATACCACACACCTCATGACGTCAATACCACGTACCCCATGACGTCACTACCACACACCTCATAACGTCAATACCACACACCCCACAACGTCAATACCACACACCTTATAACGTCAATACCACACACCTCACAACGTCAATACCACACACCTCATGACGTCAATACCACACACCTCATGACGTCAATACCACACACCTCATGACATCACTACCACACACCTCATGACGTCAATACCACACACCTCATGACGTCAATACCACACACCTCATGACGCCAATACCACACACCTCATGACGCCAATACCACACACCTCATGACGCCAATACCACACACCTCATGACGTCAATACCACACACCCCACGGAACGTCAATACCACGCACCTCATAACGTCAATACCACACACCTCATGACGCCAATACCACACACCTCATAACGCCAATACCACGCACTCCATAACGTCAATACCACGCACCTCATAACGTCAATACCACACACCTCATGACGTCAATACCACACACCCCATAACGTCAATACCACACACCCCACAACGTCAATACCACATACCCCACAACGTCAATACCACACACTTCATGACGTCAATACCACGCACCCCACAACGTCAATACCACACACCTCATAACGTCAATACCACACACCCCACAACGTCACTACCACACACCTCACAACGTCACTACCACACACCTCATAACGTCAATACCACACACCTCATAACGTCAATACCACACACCTCATAACGTCAATACCACACACCCCATAACGTCAATACCACGCCCCCCCCCATAACGTCAATACCACACACCTCATAACGCCAATACCACACACCTCACAACGTCAATACCACGCACCTCATAACGTCAATACCACACACCCCATAACGTCAATACCACACACCCCACAACGTCAATACCACATACCCCACAACGTCAATACCACACACCTCATAACGTCACTACCACACACCCCACAACGCCAATACCACGCACTCCATAACGTCAATACCACGCACCTCATAACGCCAATACCACACACCTCATAACGTCAATACCACACACCTCATGACGTCACTACCACACACCTCATGACGTCAATACCACACACCTCATAACGTCAATACCACGCACCTCATGACGTCAATACCACACACCTCATAACGTCAATACCACACACCTCATAACGTCAATACCACACACCTCATGACGTCAATACCACACACCTCATGACGTCAATACCACACACCCCACAACGTCAATACCACACACCTCATGACGTCAATACCACACACCCCATAACGCCAATACCACACACCCCATAACGTCAATACCACACACCCCATAACGTCAATACCACACACCTCATAACGCCAATACCACGCACTCCATAACGTCAATACCACACACCTCACAACGTCAATACCACACACCTCATGACGTCAATACCACACACCCCACAACGTCAATACCACACACCTCATGACGTCAATACCACACACCTCATAACGCCAATACCACACACCCCATAACGTCAATACCACACACCTCATGACGTCAATACCACACACCTCATAATGGCAGTACCACACACCTCATAACGTCAATACCACGTACCCCACGGAACGTCAATACCACGTACCCCATGGAACGTCAATACCACACACCTCATAACGTCAATACCACACACCTCATGACGTCAATACCACACACCCCACAACGTCAATACCACACACCCCACGGAACGTCAATACCACACACCTCATAACGTCAATACCACACACCTCATAACGTCAATACCACGTACCCCACGGAACGTCAATACCACACACCTCATGACGTCAATACCACACACCCCACAACGTCAATACCACACACCCCACGGAACGTCAATACCACACACCTCATAACGTCAATACCACACACCCCATAACGTCAATACCACACACCCCACAACGTCAATACCACACACCTCATGACGTCAATACCACACACCTCATAACGTCAATACCACACACCTCATGACGTCAATACCACACACCTCATGACGTCAATACCACACACCTCATAACGTCAATACCACACACCTCATGACGTCAATACCACACACCTCATAACTTCAATACCACACACCCCACAACGTCAATACCACACACCTCATAACGTCAATACCACGCACCCCACAACGTCAATACCACACACCTCATAACGTCAATACCACGCACCCCACAACGTCAATACCACACACCCCACGGAACGTCAATACCACACACCTCATAACGTCAATACCACACACCTCATAACGTCAATACCACGTACCCCACGGAACGTCAATACCACACACCCCACAACGTCAATACCACACACCTCATGACGTCAATACCACACACCCCATAACGTCAATACCACGCACCTCATGACGTCAATACCACACACCTCATGACGTCAATACCACACACCTCATGACGTCAATACCACACACCTCATGACGTCAATACCACACACCTCATGACGTCAATACCACACACCTCATGACGTCAATACCACACACCCCATAACGTCAATACCACGCACCTCATGACGTCAATACCACACACCTCATGACGTCAATACCACACACCTCATGACGTCAATACCACACACCCCATAACGTCAATACCACACACCTCATGACGTCAATACCACACACCTCATAACGCCAATACCACACACCCCATAACGTCAATACCACACACCTCATGACGTCAATACCACGCACCTCATAACGTCAATACCACACACCCCACAACGTCAATACCACACACCTCATGACGTCAATACCACACACCCCATAACGTCAATACCACACACCCCATAACGTCAATACCACACACCTCATGACGTCAATACCACACACCTCATAACGCCAATACCACACACTCCATAACGTGAATACCACACACCTCATAACGTCAATACCACACACCTCATAACGTCAATACCACACACCTCATAACGTCAATACCACACACCTCATGACGTCAATACCACACACCTCATTACGTCAATACCACACACCTCATGACGTCAATACCACACACCCCATAACGTCAATACCACACACCCCACAACGTCAATACCACACACCCCATAACGTCAATACCACACACCTCATGACGTCAATACCACACACCTCATGACGTCAATACCACACACCTCATGACGTCAATACCACACACCTCATTACGTCAATACCACACACCTCATGACGTCAATACCACGTACCCCATGACGTCAATACCACACACCCCACAACGTCAATACCACACACCTCATAACGTCAATACCACACACCCCATAACGTCAATACCACACACCTCATAACGCCAATACCACACACCCCATAACGTCAATACCACGTACCCCACGGAACGTCAATAGCACGTACCCCACGGAACGCCAATACCACACACCCCACGGTACGTCAATACCACGCACCCCACGGAACGGCTATGCCTCACACCACGGGGGCGTCAATACTATATGCACCCCATGCAACTAGGAAGTGTGTGTGTGGGGGGGGGGGGCACGGTGCCTATTGACTCAGCACGAATCACTCATTACTGATCGCCGAGGGTCGCTGCTCACTGCTGACGAAAGGCTGGAAGATGTTGATATAATGATGGGTGTGTGGATGATTAGGAGCTTGAAGATGGCGACGGGGTTGAGGTGAGTGACCTGTGAGCCGTTGCGAAGCGGCGACGCGAATAGTTATGGGATCACTAGGTTATAAGGAAACTCCTCGCGTGTATACACATGTTTATTCGTGAATTGAGATATTCTCTTATCTCTATTCTGCTAAGTTCTATGGTTGATTTGAGAAGGTGTTTACTATTTGACCTTATATTGTATTGCTTTAATAACATATCTACATTTGGCTGGTAGCGCTGGGGACAAAACTGCTAATGGCATGTTTTTAAACTTATTTTATTTTCACTGACTGGTAGCGTTCGGTACCTGATGGTTCTGTACCGTGAAATCGACCAATGAGGTCGAACACTTTTATTTCGCTCGACCAAACGAATCAGCTACCATATTGCGCGGACAAATGCCAAACATCACATCCAATTTAGGAC
This sequence comes from Chirona hameri, assembly GCA_036785665.1. Taxonomy (NCBI): domain Eukaryota; kingdom Metazoa; phylum Arthropoda; class Thecostraca; order Balanomorpha; family Balanidae; genus Chirona; species Chirona hameri. The sequence continues at coordinate 8,515 of JAXIVJ010016350.1, read as the reverse complement.
GTCCATGAAAGGCTGCATTCACTGTCCGTCGGTTCACTGTCCGCCACTGTCCGTCACTGTCCGTCGGTTCACTGTCCGTCACTGTCCGTCAGTTCACTGTCCGTCACTGTCCGTCACTGTCCGTCACTGTCCGTCACTGTCCGTCACTGTCCGTCACTGTCCGTCAGTTCACTGTCCGTCACTGTCCGTCGGTTCACTGTCCGTCACTGTCCGTCACTGTCAGTCGCTTCACTGTCCGTCACTGTCCGTCACTGTCCTTTGGTTCACTGTCCGTCACTGTCCGTCACTTCACTGTCCGTCACTGTCGTCGGTTCACTGTCCGTCACTGTCCGTCGGTTCACTGTCCGTCACTGTCCGTCACTCTCCGTCACTGTCCGTCGAATCACTGTCCGTCACTGTCCGTCACTGTCCGTCACTGTCCGTCACTGTCCGTCACTGTCCGTCACTGTCCGTCGGTTCACTGTCCGTCACTGTTCGTCGGTTCACTGTCCGTCACTGTCCGTCACTGTCCGTCTCTGTCCGTCACTGTCCGTCACTCTCCGTCACTGTCCGTCACTGTCCGTCACTCTCCGTCACTGTCCGTCGGTTCACTGTCCGTCGGTTCACTGTCCGTCAATGTCCGTCGATTAACTGTCAGAGGCCCAAGTGGGTTGAATATGAAACGAATCTACTGGAAAGTGTTATATGGAAAATGTTTACATAGTGTTGGGCAGGCACGTAGCCAGAATTTCGTCCAGGGGGCGGGGGGCAGCGCCTCGAAAGGGCCCCTTCCCGAGCGCTGAAAGGGCTTCCTCCCACGCGTTGAAAGGGCCAAACAAAACGGATGAAAAGGCACGTTACAAGGATGGGACAGGTATGGCATGGGCCATACCAACTTTTAGGAGCTGGAGTTAGCAAACTGCCATATCAACTTTGGAACCAGCAACACCAATTTGGAATCAGCTGTACCAACTTGGAATATTTTTGTAAGCTCAAGATTTTGAACTCTTAAACAAATTGCACCGTGGAGCGGCGCGAAACTTTTGAGTCTTATGCCCTGGATATGCTTTCTCATCAATGCGTCGCATTGCGTATGGTGCGGACCTCTAAAAATGTTATTATGCGTTTTAAAGTGCGGTAAAAAAAGTGTTAAAGTGAACTATGCTGCCCAATTATATAGGGAAGTGGGAATATAACACATAAATGCGCCCAGAAACGGGCCAACCTTTTTTAACCGGTATATAATTGAATTTGTAGTTAAATTGCGCCGCGGAGCGCCGCGAAAATTTTGAGTTTATTCCATGGAAAACTTATTTAACATTTTTACTGTTGAAAGATCCAGGGTCCCTTCAGATCGTCTAGGGGCCCCTCCGACCTTTTCAACGCCCTTCTGACCTGTTCAGGAACTCATCTGGGATCTGAGAAAAGACATGATGTGGAGTGGGTGATATATATTAAATACAAAGAGGGCATACTCTACAAGAAAAATTAGAATCGGAGCTTTCGGGTATATTGCAACACCCTGACCAAGGGTGTTACAATCAGACTTGTGTTTGATTCCAGTGGAATCAAACCCGATTCCGGAATCGATTCCGTTTTTACGGGAATCGGAATCGGATTCGGTTCCATTGGTATCTGGGTGGAATCGGAATCTGGTGGTCAATTATTTTTAGAATATGATGGAATCGGAATCGGAATCAATGGCAATTTCAAGTGATTCAGTGTTATTTTCGTAAAAACCATGAATTTAAGTTTTTCTGAAGGCAATTTGTTTATTTGTGCACACATAAAGCAAAGCTAGGCAATTTGTTTTACTAATGAGGGTCAATAAACATGGTCAGTAATTCGACTTATTTAGGTGGAGACATACAATGATGCTCGCTTATGGTAGTTTTTTTTTGTACCATACATTCCATAATATTATCATATCTTATAAGACAGTGATTTCTTTGTGTATCATATTGGAAAATAGCAGCTTGCAATATGTCCAATTGTCCATGCATCATGATCATAGCCAGGTATGTCTAAATATGACATTGTTTTGAACCTTCGTTAAACTGTGACATTTCTGAACTGTCACGATTTTGCAGCACATGTTCGTTTTTTCTCAACAAATTCATGTTTTTTAAAGTTATATAACAAAATAGCCATATTAAATATACCTGTATAATATATTAAATATTACTGTTTATGTCATTCATGTTATTTGTACAAAATATAGACATGATCGGGCATTTTTGATGCAGAGTGGAATCAATGGAATCGGATTCGGAATCAAGCCTTTTAGGTGCCCTGGAATCGGATTCGGAATCGATTCCCTAGTAAAATATCTATTGGAATCTGAATCGGAATCAGACCCATCTGGCTTGGCATGGAATCGGAATCGATTCCGCTGAAGCGGAATCAAGCACAAGTCTGGACTTACAATATACCCGAAAGCTGCGCTTTTAATATTTGTATTGTGGAGCAAGTCCTCTTGGTATGTAATCTTCATCTGCGATCTCTACGTGCTTTTGGCCCTTCCGGTCTGACCAGGGACTCTTCTGAACTTCCAAGAAGCCCCTCTTGTGTGTCAAGGGGCCCATTGGGCCTGTTCAGAGGTCCTTCCGACCTGGCCAGGGACTGCATTGGATGCTTTGCCGCCCTGCCAACATGCTCAGGGGTCCTTCCGACCTGCCCAGGTGCCCCTCCAGTCTGGCTAGGAACTCATCCAGAATGTGCAAGGGCCCTTCCGACCGGCCCAGGGACCCTTTCAGTCTAGCCAGGGGCCCTTCTGACTTGCCCAGGAGCCCCTCCGATCTGCCCAGCGACTCTTCTGGTCGGACTGCGCTGGCTGCTTTGTCCCCCTGCCGACATGCTCAAGGGGCCCTCCGACCTGCCCTGGGACCCCTCCCGTGCTGGCTAGGGGCCAATTCGGCATGTTCAGGGGCCCTTCTTACCCGCCCACGGGTCCTTTCGGTCTGGTCAGGGGCCCCTCCAATCTGCACAGGGGCCCTTTGAACTTTCCAGGAGCCCCTAGTTTCTAAAGGGGCCCTCCAGCCTTCTAAGGGACCCTTCCGACCAGGAAAGGGACTGCATTGACTGCTTTGTCGTCTTGCGACATGCTCCTAGGGCCCTCCGACCTCCCCTAGGTCCCCTCAGTGCTGACTAGGGACCCATTCGACATGTTCAGGGGCACTTCTGACCCACCTCGGGGCTCTTTCTGTCTGGTTACGGGCCCTCCAACCTGCTCAGGGGCCCTTATGAACCGGCAAGGGACTGCACTGGTCGCTTTATCTCCCTGCCGACATGCTCAGGGGCCTCTCGACCTGCCCAGGGGCCCCTCTGTGCTGGCTAGGGCCCCATTCGACGTGTTCATGGGGCCCTCTGACCCGCTCAGGGACCCTTGAGGTCTGGTAATGGGCCCCTCTGACATGCACAGGGCTCTTTTGAACGTCCAAGGGACCCTCTGATCTTTCAGAGAGGGCCCTGATGGCCCTAAAGGACCTCTGCAGTGCTCTAAACTCTCTAAAGACCACGCTTCACGTGGTAAAGAGCCCATGATACCGCGCTTCGCGCGGTCTCGTCGGCCTTTTTCGTCGCGCTGCGCGCGCTGAAAAGAGCCTCCTGGCCTCCAGGGGGGGGTCACCCGCCGTCCCGTCCCCCTTGGCTACGTGCCTGGTATTGGGGTAGTCCTCCATTCAGCAAGCATATCATATCCATTGGCCATACTGTTGCCTTCCTCTCCATTTGCGTTGCATTGCGATCATAATATGTTCATTATTTCTTATGAGACCACTTTCCACGAGTATTGCACTACCCCAATGTATCTTATATACATTGGGGTAGTGCAATACTCGTGTAGATTAAAGAAATTGGGTATGTTTTCACTTAGATATAGAAGGCTAAGAGGATATCTAATTGAAGTCTTCAAATTTGTAAATAGTCAGCATTCTGGATATTTAAAGGGTATGTTTGAGTTCAATAGGGAAAATCGAGGTAGAGGTCATCAGCATAAACTCATTATGAAACAAAGTAGGACTAGGCTACGACAGTCATTTTTCAGTAGAAGGGTTGTAGGACATTGGAATATGCTACCAGGGGATGTCGCTGATGCAGTGACACTTGCTTCCTTCAAAATTAGATTAGATAAATACTTTACAGAGAAGGGATTAGTTCATAAATACTCGTGGGATTAGCCTTCTTTTATGCAGGTAGAGTAAGGTGATTTGAAGGGGCGAGACTGGTGGAGGGGGGGTGGGGGTGGGGTGGGGTGCAACCTCGGATGGGCCCAAGAGGCTCTTTGTTGCACTTTTCTTTTATGTCTTTATGTCTTATCTTCGAATAATATAATAGTGACTGTCAGGATTCTGTGGCTACTATCAAGTAAACGAGCGCACATTGTGGTCTTCTAGAACTTTGCGGATACAGTAACGGCTTGGTGATTATTGCCTTCATCATTGGGGTGCGTCAGCTATGACGCAGACTAACGACGATGTCGACGACGACGACGACGACGATGTTGCTTATTGTCGGTGCATCACTAGCTGATCGTGGCTGTGGTGGTAATAGCTAGGTAATAGCTGATCGGATCGTGGTGGTAATAGCCAACATCAATGCATGATCGGAGTATGTTAGCGACAGTGTGGGGTTAATATAAGACGGAAGTCTGGCCTGGTTATTTTAGCTATACTGTTATGATGGAGTTTGTCACTTTTCGCCTTAACACTCGTCATACGGGAGATTTTTCCACCTTCGCCCCACGTGGGGGGGGGGTCCTAGAACGACCCCCTGTTAACTTCCAAACCAAACAACATAGAGCAACGCGGTAAGAACCAACATGTTCCCTGTCATGTTTGAAATCTCACGGTATGCAATTTATAGGTTTCGGGTCAACAAGTCACCTTCCAGGTCAAGTTAATGACCTCGATTGACCACGTTCAGAACAGCGATTTTGCTCTGTCAGAAAACCTCAAAATGAGAAACTGATAAATGTAAACAAAAAGGCATGTTCCTAGACCAGTTTTGTCTCATAAATACAGAAAAGGTAAATATTGATTCGTATCTGGTCAAAAAAAAAGTCCAAAAAAGTTATTAAAAAAATGACGGTCATGAATTTCTTGCACTTAGGGAGCCATCACTCAGTCAAAAATAGAGATATTTCTTTGAAATTTGGTTTGAGTATTGTGCATACACTGTTCTCTCACATATATTCCAGTTTTTTTTACATCTTCGAAAATTTTGATTTTGTGGTGATTTAAAAAAAAAATGTTTTTGTTCATTATGGGGATCAGAAAACCAAAATTTCACAAATCCGAGATTGTCATGTTAAGAAAATGACGTTTTATATCTTTGCTTAATTGCGTTTTAATTTGCTTCATAACACCGTTTTCTACGATTTTTCAAACATTTATCAGCCTGGTCGGTACTCGGTATACCGTGTGATGTATCAGCCGAGCAGTCTCGGGGGACAGCCTGGTGGTCCGGCAAAAAAGTGTCATTCTCTCAAACGGATTTCCAACCATCAGCGACATCACTGTCAGTGTTCAAGGAGTGAAGAAACTGCTGGAAAACCTCAATCCCACCAAGGCAGCTGGACCAGATAATATTAAGCACTCGTGTCTTGAAAGAATTAGCAAACGAACTGGCTCCTGTCCTCACGCTCATCTTCAACTCATCTCTAAGGAACGGGTCTCTGCCTAATGATTGGAAACACGCAAACGTAACACCAGTGTTTAAAAAAGGTGATCAGCATGATCCAGCCAATTACCGACCTGTGTCACTTACCTGTGTGTGCTGCAAAATTCTAGAACACATCATCACCAGCACCATCATGACTCACTTAGAAGTCAACAACATCCTGTGCGATCAGCAGCATGGCTTCCGCAAGAAACGGTCCCGTGAAACACAACTGCTGGAGTTTACGGACGAGCTTGTCGGTAACCTGTCAAAAGGTCTCCAAACGGAGATCCTCATCATGGACTTTGCCAAAGCATTTCATAAGGTCAACCACAGCCTTCTGGTTCACAAGCTGAACCAATACGGGATCCGTGGGAGAATTAACCACTGTATAGCCGACTTCCTTCGGGGACGACGCCAGGCGGTTGTAGTGAATGGTGACCGTTCTGACTCCATTAATGTGAAGTCCAGGAAGTCCAGGAAGGGTAAAGTCCAGGAAGTCCAGGAAGGGTAAAAGGGGGGGGGGGTAAGCAATGTGAATTGTAGCTGTAGGTGAAATAGTCACTGTTGACTAGTTAGGTGTACTATCCGCCATTATGATACTATCAAAAGGTCTTGTGCCTCCCCAGTTTGGATCCTGGATACGCCTATGATGAAGTACAACATGCAAAAAGGAACTATCTACGATCAGTAACTTATTTATAGTGCTGGGTAGCAACTTGCCTGCGGTTACTATTTTTTTCCCTATTTGACCTCCCTTTTTCACTAACCTGGTACCGCCTATGGCAATAAATATGTTTAATAACTGTTTTTCTAATGTCACAATAACACACTGTTTCCTTTATAAAAAAAAACAACATAAAAAAATGGTTTTATTACAGATTTACTTTACCCCCATATTGAGTTACCTACACACGCCTATGATTTTTGAATTTTGAAAAGTCACCAACACATATTCATTTCCAATTCATTATCTATCGATCCCCATTAGTTGCGGTAAAATCGGTTGATAGCATGACAGCTATGTTGGATCACAAATACCTCTAAAATGTGTAGTTTTTGCCCCCCTGTTGCCCCCTATCAAAAATTCAGATTAATCTTTATTTTTTAGAATTGTAGATCGCGTTGAGAGGTATAACATGCCGTTTGATTTGTGAAAATAAAACGGGTAGATCTCGAGATATCCGGGGCGGAATCCCCCCCCCCCCCACTGTTACAAATAGGGGTAGCCAGAAGCCTGTTACAAATAGGGTTAATAGGGTTAAAGGAACGAATGGTGACAGATGACAAGGACAATGCCTGATAACGACTGTAAAGTGTCGCAGTGGTTGCATAGGTCAGAAAGTGCCCCAAGCACAGCTGATAAACAAGCAAAGTTAAAACTTCTTTGAATGTGGTGACTAACACAGCGACAGATAACCAATCTCAACTATCTTGTGCTATGCATACATTCATTGCATTGGGAACTGAACGAATTTTATGTTATATATTTATATTCACCTCACGGATATCGTTTGTAGTACTGTCAAATTGAAATAATTGGAAATTAATATAAGTTATCTTGCAAGGCCAACACAATCATGTAAGTTGAGACGCAAAAGCTAAGTGAGAAGTCAAGCTGTTCTAGCAGTGTTGCTAGCAAAAGCCCAATTTTAAGTTTATTTCAAAAACTCCCCAAAAAGTCGGGTATTTTCTGACACGTAACCTGCCTTGAAAACACCTTGAAGGTTTAAGGCCTCAGGACAACTTTTAATATGAAATATTATACGTGATGAAATCGAGAACAATGCACCACAGGACGGTATGCTTTATATTATGTCTCAGTTCACCACAGAATGCTACTACGAAATCCCAAACTAGCCATTTCCCGCGCGCGCCCGCTGCCTGACTCCGATACCCGTGTTTTAGTTCATACAATCCTCCAGCTCTTATTCGTCGCATCCGGCTACATTTACGTCACTAATATTGATCAGGAATGAATGGCCTCCGGTTCCGGGGAAACGTCGGAATATAACAGCGAATAGTTTCCGAGTGGTATGTTGCCAGCATATCTCCGCGTATCGTGTGCAAGTGAGAGATTGGAACGCAATGATGGTCGGAGTATTTGAACAATTTATATTTATAACTGAATGAACTAAATAGGTTATACCTGTTATAGCCGACTGTTTTCCAGTCATAATCCCTGGCTTCAACGATTGCAACAACTAGGTGCTGGAGAGCTCTCCGCATCATCTTGGGTGTGAAATATGTATGCAATTTTCCGTTTGTGCGTGGTGTGCGTGTGTATGTGTGTGTGCTGTGCTTGTATGTGTTGTATCTGAGCGTGTGTGTGTTTGTGGCGGGATAAACGTATGTGTCTATGTACTTTGACGATGCAGGAGCGGCTGCTGACGTGCGGCTGCTGCTGTGCGTGTGCAGTGTGCGTGTGCGTGTGCGGGTGCGGGTGCGCGGGTGGGTGCGGGTGCGGGTGCGGGTGCGGGTGCGGGTACGGAGCGGGTCGCGGCGTGCGGGTGCTGCGCTGCGGGTCGCGGGTGCGGGTGCGGGCGCGGGGGCGGAGGCGGGAGCGCTGGCGGCACGGGCGCGGGCGCGGTGCGCGGGCGCGGTGCCGCGGGGCGCAAGCGCTGCGTTGCGGTGTGTGTGTGGTGTGTGTGTGTGTGTGTGTGTGTGTGGTGTGTGTGTGTGTGTGTGGTGGTGTGGTGTGAGTGTGTGTGTGTGTGTGTGTGTGGTGTGTGTGTGTGTCGTGTGTGTGTGTGTGTGTGTGTGTGTTGTAGTGTGTGTGTGGTGTGTGTGTGAGTGTGTGAGTGTGTGAGTGTGGTGTGTGTGTGTGTGTGTGTGTGTGTGTGTGTGTGTGTGTGTGTGTGTGTGTTGTGTGTGTGTG
>JAXIVJ010016349.1:12500-29102 GCA_036785665.1 Chirona hameri | reverse complement strand
GTTCACCACGGGCCGGGCTGGACCAGAGTTAACCACGGGAGAGCGCTGGACCAGTGTTAACCACGGGCCGGGCTGGACCAGAGTTAACTACGGGCCGGGCTGAACCAGAGTTAACCACGGGCCGGGCTGGACCAGAGTTAACCACGGGAGAGCGCTGGACCAGAGATAACCACGGGCCGGGCTGGACCAGAGTTAACCACGGGCCCGGCTGGACCAGAGTTCACCACGGGCCGGGCTGGACCAGAGTTCACCACGGGAGAGCGCTGGACCAGAGTTAACCACGGGCCGGGCTGGACCAGAGTTCACCACGGGCCGGGCTGGACCAGAGTTCACCACGGGCCGGGCTGGACCAGAGTTAACCACGGGCCGGGCTGGACCAGAGTTAACCACGGGCCGGGCTGGACCAGAGTTAACCACGGGCCGGGCTGGACCAGAGTTAACCACGGGCCGGGCTGGACCAGAGTTCACCACGGGCCGGGCTGGACCAGAGTTAACCACGGACCGGGCAGGACCAGAGTTAACCACGGGCCGGGCTGAACCAGAGTTCACCACGGGCCGGGCTGGACCAGAGTTAACCACGGACCGGGCTGGACCAGAGTTAACCACAGGAGAGCGCTAGACCAGAGTTAACCACGGGCCGGGCTGGACCAGAGTTCACCACGGGAGAGCGCTGGAACAGAGTTCACCACGGGAGAGCGCTGGACCAGAGTTAACCACGGGCCGGGCTGGACCAGAGTTCACCACGGGAGAGCGCTGGACCAGAGTTAACCACGGGCCGGGCTGGACCAGAGTTAACCACGGGCCGGGCTGGACCAGAGTTAACCACGGGCCGGGCTGGACCAGAGTTAACCACGGGCCGGGCTGGACCAGAGTTCACCACGGGCCGGGCTGGACCAGAGTTAACCACGGACCGGGCAGGACCAGAGTTAACCACGGGCCGGGCTGGACCAGAGTTCACCACGGGCCGGGCTGGACCAGAGTTAACCACGGGAGAGCGCTAGACCAGAGTTAACCACGGGCCGGGCTGGACCAGAGTTCACCACGGGAGAGCGCTGGACCAGAGTTAACCACGGGCCGAGCTGGACCAGAGTTCACCACGGGAGAGCGCTGGACCAGAGTTAACCACGGGCCGGGCTGGACCAGAGTTCACCACGGGCCGGGCTGGACCAGAGTTAACCACGGGAGAGCGCTGGACCAGAGTTAACCACGGGCCGGGCTGGACCAGAGTTCACTACGGGCCGGGCTGGACCAGAGTTCACCACGGGAGAGCGCTGGACCAGAGTTCACCACGGGCCGGGCTGGACCAGAGTTAACCACGGGAGAGCGCTGGACCAGAGTTAACCACGGGAGAGCGCTGGACCAGAGTTAACCACGGAAGAGCGCTGGACCAGAGTTAACCACGGGCCGGGCTGGACCAGAGTTCACCACGGGCCGGGCTGGACCAGAGTTCACCACGGGCCGGGCTGGACCAGAGTTCACTACGGGAGAGCGCTGGACCAGAGTTAACCACGGGCCGGGCTGGACCATAGTTCACCACGGGAGAGCGCTGGACCAGAGTTAACCACGGGCCGGGCTGGACCAGAGTTCGCCACGGGAGAGCGCTGGACCAGAGTTCACTACGGGCCGGGCTGGACCAGAGTTCACCACGGGAGAGCGCTGGACCAGAGTTAACTACGGGCCGGGCTGGACCAGAGTTAACCACGGGCCGGGCTGGACCAGAGTTAACCACGGGAGAGCGCTGGACCAGAGTTCACTACGGGAGAGCGCTGGACCAGAGTTCACCACGGGCCGGGCTGGACCAGAGTTAACCACGGGCCGGGCTGGACCAGAGTTCACCACAGGCCGGGCTGGACCAGAGTTCACCACGGGAGAGCGCTGGACCAGAGTTAACAACGGGCCGGGCTGGACCAGAGTTAACCACGGGCCAGGCTGGACCAGAGTTAACCAGGGAAGAGCGCTGGACCAGAGTTAGCCACGGGAGAGCGCTGGACCAGAGTTCACTACGGGCCGGGCTGGACCAGAGTTAACCACGGGCCGGGATGGACCAGAGTTCACCACGGGCCGGGCTGGACCAGAGTTAACCACGGGAGAGCGCTGGATCAGAGTTAACCACGGGCCGGGCTGGACCAGAGTTAACCACGGGCCGGGCTGGACCAGAGTTAACCACGGGAGAGCGCTGGACCAGAGTTAACCACGGGCCGGGCTGGACCAGAGTTCACCACGGGAGAGCGCTGGACCAGAGTTAACCACGGGCCGGGCTGGACCAGAGTTAACCACGGGCCGGGCTGGACCAGAGTTCCCCACGGGCCGGGCTGGACCAGAGTTCACCACCGGAGAGCGCTGGACCAGATTTCACTACGGGCCGGGCTGGACCAGAGTTAACCACGGGCCGGGCTGGACCAGAGTTCACCACGGGCCGGGTTGGACCAGAGTTCACCACGGGAGAGCGCTGGACCAGAGTTAACCACGGGAGAGCGCTGGACCAGAGTTCACCACGGGAGAGCGCTGGACCAGAGTTAACCACGGGCCGGGCTGGACCAGAGTTCACCACGGGCCGGGCTGGACCAGAGTTCACTACGGGAGAGCGCTGGACCAGAGTTAACCACGGGCCGGGCTGGACCATAGTTCACCACGGGAGAGCGTTGGACCAGAGTTAACCACGGGCCGGGCTGGACCAGAGTTCGCGACGGGGAGAGCGCTGGACCAGAGTTCACTACGGGCCGGGCTGGACCAGAGTTCACCACGGGAGAGCGCTGGACCAGAGTTAACTACGGGCCGGGCTGGACCAGAGTTAACCACGGGCCGGGCTGGACCAGAGTTAACCACGGGAGAGCGCTGGACCAGAGTTCACTACGGGAGAGCGCTGGACCAGAGTTCACCACGGGCCGGGCTGGACCAGAGTTAACCACGGGCCGGGCTGGACCAGAGTTCACCACAGGCCGGGCTGGACCAGAGTTCACCACGGGAGAGCGCTGGACCAGAGTTAACAACGGGCCGGGCTGGACCAGAGTTAACCACGGGCCAGGCTGGACCAGAGTTAACCAGGGAAGAGCGCTGGACCAGAGTTAACCACGGGAGAGCGCTGGACCAGAGTTCACTACGGGCCGGGCTGGACCAGAGTTAACCACGGGCCGGGATGGACCAGAGTTCACCACGGGCCGGGCTGGACCAGAGTTAACCACGGGAGAGCGCTGGATCAGAGTTAACCACGGGCCGGGCTGGACCAGAGTTAACCACGGGAGAGCGCTGGACCAGAGTTAACCACGGGCCGGACAGGACCCGAGTTAACCACGGGCCGGGCTGGACCAGAGTTAACCACGGGAGAGCGCTGGACCAGAATTCACCACGGGCCGGGCTGGACCAGAGTTAACCACGGGAGAGCGCTGGACCAGAGTTAACCACGGGCCGGGCTGGACCAGAGTTTACCACGGGAGAGCGCTGGACCAGAGTTAACCACGGGCCGGGCTGGACCAGAGTTAACCACGGGCCGGGCTGGACCAGAGTTAACCACGGGCGGGGCTGGACTATAGTTCACCACGGGAGAGCGCTGGACCAGAGGTAACCACGGGCGGGGCTGGACCAGAGTTAACCCCGGGCCGGGCTGGACCAGAGTTAGCCACGGGAGAGCGCTGGACCAGAGTTAACCACGGGCCGGGCTGGGCCAGAGTTAACCACGGGAGAGCGCTGGACCAGAGTTCACCACGGGCCGGGCTGGACCAGAGTTCACCACGGGAGAGCGCTGGACCAGAGTTAGCCACGGGAGAGCTCTGGACCAGAGTTAAACACGGGAGAGCGCTGGACCAGAGTTAACTACAGGCCGGGCTGGACCAGAGTTAACCACGGGCCGGGCTGGACCAGAGTTAACCACGGGAGAGCGCTGGACCAGAGTTAACCACGGGCCGGGCTGGACCAGAGTTCACCACGGGAGAGCGCTGGACCAGAGTTAACCACAGGCCGGGCTGGACCAGAGTTAACCACGGGCCGGGCTGGACCAGAGTTAACCACGGGAGAGCGCTGTACCAGAGTTAACCACGGGAGAGCGCTGGACCAGAGTTCACCACGGGAGAGCGCTGGACCAGAGTTCACTACGGGCCGGGCTGGACCAGAGTTAAACACGGGCCGGGCTGGACCAGAGTTCAACACGGGCCGGGCTGGACCATAGTTAACCACGGGCCGGGCTGGACCAGAGTTAACCACGGGCCGGGATGGACCAGAGTTAACCACGGGCCGGGCAGGACCAGAGTTAACCACGGGAGAGCGCTGGACCAGAGTTAACCATGGGCCGGGCAGGACCAGAGTTCACCACGGGCCGGGCAGGACCAGAGTTAACCACTGGAGAGCGCTGGACCAGAGTTAACCACGGGCCGGGCAGGACCAGAGTTCACCACGGGACGGGCTGGCCCTATGGGCCATGGGCCGGGCCTGGCCCTATGGGCCATGGGCCGGGCTTCAACTTTAAGGAAATCGCCGGGCTCTGGACGAGCCTGGGCTGAGCAAGTTGAAGTATTGCGCGCAAGCTCAGGTCAGAGCTTAGAAATATTTTAATCAGCAGTTCACTTCCACAGCAACACACTGTTGTTGTGGCTTCTTCTTCTTCTTTTTTTTTTGGGGGGGGGGGGTTAGTATAGTTGGTTCATTGTTTCACATTTATAGTATACAAGTAAATATGTCAGGATAATTATTGCAAATTTTGTGAAAATAATGATATGCTTAATCTGAACGGGCCGGGCCGGGCCTGGGCCTCAATATTATGAATTTGACCGGGCCTGGTCCGGGCCTGGGCTTGGTGTTCATGGGCCCGGGCCGGGCCGGGCTGGGGGTTCGTGGACCCGTGACAAACACTGCACTGGACTACAAATCTGACCCATCCTGGCAAGGAGGGTTCGAGACGCTTCGGCGCTCGCTATTTACTTCTGACAGGGATGACCTGCGGCCGGTGGCAGCGGCCGTGTCAGATGAAGCCAGCGAGCCGGGCGGACCGTCCTCAGTCGTTAGAGGATGTTAAAACTTTCGCCTCTAAATGCCGCCGGTGACTGGAATTGAAAGGTTGGGTGGCGGAATCAGGACCCGCGCAACAAGCCTAGCTTTGCATGGGTCTTGATCTCGAAAATCCATCCCATCAAAACATTCGAACTAAATTAATAAATATACTATACAAGGATCAAAGTATTTGTACTAGTGGCCGACAATGCGATCGAGCATTCCCTTGGGGTCAAAATCGTAATACGAAATTTCTGCATTGATTTAGCCCGTACGTGCCACGTGCCACGTGCCATCCCGAGTGATATGCAGACTTGTCAATGATTCATATTTGTCATGAGTCGATTCACAGTGATTCACGGACCATAATGAATGATTCAATCATGATTCAATCACTCAACATTACCATAATGAATGATTCAATCATGATTCAATCACTCAACATTACCATAATATATGATTCAATCTTGATTCAATCACTCAACATTAAAGGGAAGTGTCGACTCCTTTGTTTAACTCCTTTGATTTTGAATGTGCGACTCAAAAATTTTATGAGCGTGATAGGGAGGTCATGCTCTACCTGTGTGCCAATTTTCATGCACATCAGAATAGTCTGCTGTTTGACCTTAAACATGTGACCTGCTCTAACTCCTTTGATTTGAAATGTGCGACTCTAAGATTTTACCAGAATGATCACTAAGTCGTGATCTCTCTGTGCACCAATTTTGAAGCCAATCCAAATAGTCCGCGAATGTATTTCCGAATGTTAATGTGAATGTGAGGCAATTGGACACGCGTGTTGTTTATTTTGATTATAAAACGATCTTTATAATATTTATTATAATTGCAAATTCCAAGTTCCAAAAGCATTAATGACTTTACGTTTCACTTTTTTAAGCGAATAGAACATTTATTTTGATTTTGCATTAGGTATTATTTTTTATAAAGCATGATGTGGAATAAAGCGGCGCCGATGCGACAGTGATATTTGGGACATGCGGAGGTCATGCAAATGTTTGTTTATCATTTAGTTTTTGATATGGTATAGCCTAGAAATTAGGAAAAGGTGGGTACCTTTTGATAATTTTTCGTGTGAAAAAGGTGTGCGTGTACTGTGTGGTTTATGCACCAAAGTATGAGTTAGTTACCTTTTCTAAGTATTTAGGTACCTACCCCTAACCCTACCAGTGCCAAGGTATTCACCTAGTTAGGGCTGATTGAACAGTGGCTTTGTGCCCACTGGAGTTGGACACAAAGCCTCGCTTTCTTTACGCATAGATGAATTACAGGCTACGGCTCAGGACACAGAGCTCATACAATTGGTGCCTGGTTTGTCCACAGGGCACAGATGAATGCTGGGCCGCTGGCATATTTTGTGGACAGTTTATGCTGTTCGACCAAAAAAGAATGATTCTTTGAGCAATGAATGATTCAATCAGCCTATTTTCTCTGTATGAATGATTCAATCAGTGACTCACAACAGGTTTGCGCATGAGGTGAATCGATTCATGAGTCATTCATTTGAAATAAGAATGATTCAATCCAAAGTAGTCGATTCACATTGAATCATTGACAAGTCTGGTGATACGTGGCCGGAAAACGCTCAGTGAGCGCTATAGGCACACCAAATTTGGCCTCGCCAGCTCAATATTCACAGGCAGTAGACGATCATATATCCAGGGGTTTCACCCTCCTGGTGGGTTTATTTTGCCCCCCTCGGGGTCGGCGACCCCGGTGGAAATCCTTCCGCTGTTCCGCACACGTGACCTGCGAGTATCAGGTCTGTCACCAACCGTCTGACCAGTGGAGCCTGATAAGTTTTTCGCTCAGTCGTCCCCCTTTTTGGCCCTTGGCACGTGCCCCATGTCATCGATTGACCCGCAACTGGTACCAGAATCTGTCGGCCGTTTCGCCGCATCGAACGGTGCCACCTGCGTCCAAATCGGCCCGGCCGTGTGGGCTCCAAGTGCCAATAAATTCTCCACCGGACACACGGACAGACAAACAGGCCGGCCTGTACTTTCCCCAGCGACCGCCCAGTGGAAATCTTCGAATTCTGAAAAAAACATGTTTAAAACATGTAAACCTGTTTCTCATTTGCCTATGATTTTGAACTATGAATGGCAGAGTATATTTGATTCACATCAGTGTCACTATCAGCATCCTTTAAAAAAGATGAAGAACAGTTGCAGAATACAAATTTATTTGACACTACACACGATGCCACTTGCAAATTTGTCCCATCAATTATCATTGCTCTGTTTCAACGTGCGTGCACTTCTGATTCAAAACAGCGTTAGTTTTCCTGAAACGAGACAGCGAGAACATACCCCGACGTGACGTCATGCATCAGATGGGAAGGGCGCACATGAGAAACCTTCCCCAGCATCTATCATTGGGAAGTCCTGTTGATACATGCGCACTGGCCACTGCTCAGTGCTCACAGTCGGCATGCTGCATGCTCACAGCTAAGGTATGCCCTGCTCCCGTTTCCTGAAACGCTTGGTGTCTGATATTGGAGGGAAAAGCGAGACAGTGCCTAGCACTAGCCTTGGGCATACCCCTTTGTTAACACTGTCTTTGTCGTGTTGTCACAATCATGCTTGAAAGCGTAACTTCCAGATAGCAGATACTACACGCCCCTTCATGGGTTTACACATTCATTACTTTGAACGCAAATATTGCAAAATAGTGCGTTGATCTGCTGTAGATTACACCCAAACGACTATATCGCAAATAATCGACTCGACCTATTTATCTTAACCCTCGCCCTACGAAAACATTTCTCACCTTCGCCCTACGGGGGGAGGGGGCTGACAGCCCCCTTGTTAACTTCCAAACCAAGCTACTTAGAGCAATGCGGTAAGAACCAGCACGTTGCCTGTCATGAGATAAATCTAACAGTATGCGATTTTGTGGTTTCAGCTCAATGGGTGGCCTTCCAGGTCAAGTGAATGACTTTAAGATCGAACACGTCCAAAAATAGCGATTGTACAGGGCGCTTAGTATAACTTCCGAACGGAGAAAGATAGAGAGATACCGCAAAAAGTAACGTGTTGCCTGTCATAAGGAAAATCCAAAGGCATCTAATTTTGAGCATCTAGGTCAACCCGTGACCTTTGGGGTCTGACATGACCTTGACAAAAAGTTCATAGGTCCCGATCTAATAGTCGTATGCACTTCAAATGTTGATAGGATAGGCATTGTTGTAAACTCAGCTACTAAAAATTACAGACAGATACCCCGCATGTGTACACAAGTTATGCAAGAAAAACCTCAGGGGGCCTGTCAGCCCCCCCCCCCCGTAGGGCGAGGGTTAATTTACTCGCCGACACAATTCCGCGCATGGAACCCAGAATACTATCGACTCATTGATGGAACCTCTAGTCACGTTTGGCCCGTTTGGCCTTGGCTTTGGGTTCTGAGAGCGCCTGACTGGCCTTCCGTCCACACACACAGCGACAACAGCACTTCGCCATGACCACGAACAGCTTCAGTATCACCAGCATCACCGCCAGCAGGAAGGCCAGCACGTCCAGCGAGTAGTACTGGAAGAAGTTGAGGTCGGCGCCGACCGAGCGGAGGTGCGGCGCGCCGCCGTGCCTGATGACGTGCTCCGCCCAGTGCACGGCCAGGTCACGCGGCGGCACCGGCTGGTCCTTCATCAGCTGCTGACGGTGTCGGGCCGCAGCTCGGTGACTGGGCGACAGGGCCGCGGTGAAGGCCGACTTGAGACTCTCCGGCGTCAGGGCGTCCCAGGTCAGCGTCTCGCCCATGCCCAGCCTGCCGGCCGTGATGGCGTTTCCCTGCTGGTCGCCGGTGACGGGCATTACCAGCATGGGAACGCCGTGACACACGGACTCGAGGAGGCTGGCAAAACCGCCGTGGGAGACGAACAGTTGGCACTTGCTGTTGCCGAGGATGTCCTGCTGCGGAAGCCACTTGGAGGGAAAGATGTTGGCAGGGATGTTGGTGCGGTCCGTCGTGTCCCACTTGAGCAACACCTTGAGGGGAAGAGAGCCGAGCGCGGTGAGAATCGCAGACTTCTGGGTTGGCGACATGTCCTGAGGTCTGACCACAGAGCCCAGGCTGAAAAAGATAAACTCTGAGTTGCCGAGGAAGTCGGTCAGTTCCTTCGGCAGGGGTTTGGGCTCTGTGCAGTGCATTCCTCCTACCTCGATGGTGTTGGGAAGCAAGGCCTTGGGGTAGTCGATCGCCGGATTGCTGCTGAGCATGAGAAGACTGGCGTTCTGCTCAATCTCGAGCGCTGGAGGCATCACGCCCGTACCAAACTTCTCAGCAACCATACGGTCACTGTAAATCGAAAATACTCTTCTAAACACGACGTCTAGGAACAGATGACTCATCACATTCTTCACTCTCGTCATGAAAGTCATTTTGTCAGTGCTCATAATGAAAGGTGTAGGAAGTATAGATGGAATGGTCGGATTGCCAAATGGACTAGTAAGGATCGGAAAATACGAAACGGGAGCCAGGAAGATGAAAGGAGTTTTCAAAACATACGGAACGAAATACAGTGGATAGGAAAATGCGCCAAACACGACTAGATCGAATTTTTCTTTTAGAAGTTGATCGAGCTCTTTGCTTGCCAGAGCCGCCCGAGGACCATCGGAGAAGAACGCTTGGAACTGTTTCAAACCAGCTTGCATGCCCTGCTCATTCATCTTGAACATGTTCGGCAAATTATCATCCGAGAACACTCTTGCCAAATCGTCTGGGACAACCTCGCGGATGCCTTTGACCGGAGTGGACGGCTTGAAGCCGTTGAAGAAGACGACTTCATGTCCTCGAGCCACTAGACCGGAGCCGAGGCCGTAGAAGATGTTCTTTTGAGACTTCCCGCCGATCGGGACCAACATCAGCACCCGTGCTGCCTCCGCGCCCAGCACTGCGCAGATCAGCAACACAGCCAAACGCACCGCGGATGGCGCCTGAAAGGAAATAATGTGTCACTCAATGATAACACTGTGACACCGGATGAATTGCTACCGTGTCAGTACACTGGTTTAACTAAAATGTCTTGGTAATTAGCGGTATGCACTATTATACTATGTATGTACTGTCATGGTAGTGATATATCTTTGCATGTCGGCATGAGATGAGCCAGGATGATTCAGAACTTATGACTTGAACTGTGTTGTCGCCACGATGTCCTCTGGTTGCATGCGCTGGCGACACTGATGTGGTTTGATGACTGCCTGGGGAAGGCAGGAGTAGGATGTCTGGGTCAGGGTAAGGATGGTAGGAAAGACGACAGTCGATGACTGATCCTCCAGCTCCTCGATGGCGAGGGCACTGTGATCCGACAGATCTACCGAAACTTCGGCGCCTCGATGGCGAGGTTAGCCAAAGCCGACTGGTGGCACCCTTTGTAAGAAAAGAGCCCCCCCCCCGCGTCACGATGGCGAGACACGGGAAACGAGTTAAACCCCGATATCTCGATGGCGAGACACCGTGGCCGCCTCCCTCACCCACCCAGGTGAGGCTGGAAAGTGACGAGACCCCCGGATGTGGGACGGGTTGCAGTCACACTACCCCTGAAGGCTTGCTGTTGCTCCGATTGCACCTCTGTTGTCACTTCTCGTCACCTCCGTCACCTCACCGCACAACACCTGATTCTGTTACTCGGCTATATTGTGACACGTACCACCAGACACCTAACAACCGCGACAGAGAATGAGTCCAGTCCGCACCAGACCCAGCCAGACAGTGAGTCTGACGCATAGCGCGCCGGCCCGACATAACCTCGCCGGTGTCCCGCGGCTCGGGACACCAGCGACCAATCACAGACACGCACGCCCGCCCTGGCCCAGGTCGGGCCTCGCCCCGGGCGCCACGTGGTAGCTGCGGACGCTACGGCCGCCACGCGGCCCGGCCGGTAACCCGGCGGGCGCCGCTCAACAGCCGCCGGTGGCAACATGTGTATTTCATTCACTAACTTTTCTTACAAAATTCTCACGAGCAGAAAACCTCTGAACTTCTCTAATATCCAGATTCATTTTCCCTCCGTTCTCGTAATGCTAGTAAAGATGCTGGTCTGACTTTCCTTCAAGTCAGAGCTGAGGTCGATTCACGGGGGTTTTCTTTTTCAGTATGGCCCTACATTATACCTCCTTAGACATGCTGCATACTGTCTGTCGTAAGGCAAAACACAGACGGTTTAAATTGGAGAGCTGCGTTATTGAACGTTATCGAACTGCTTGCTATTCAAGATGGCGACCATCTGTAATGACCATTCGCCTACAGAGAGCATCTGACTAGAGTTTGCTTTCGGCGATTAACCCGCGTCGTGCCGGGGGGGGGGCGTTCATCCCCCCCCCCCCCTAAGGTGTTTCGAGGATAGCGGAAAAACAGCGTCGGGCAGCGCCGCTGAATTTGGCACAGCTGTTAAGGGCTAAAATTCTAAAATTCACCACATTGTGTAAAAGTTTTGACCTCAGGTCAGGTCACCAGGCCAGGTCACGTGACCCCACCTTCAAAAAGTTTGCGGTCGTACCACAAAGTTTTTGGCCGATCGGTTTCAAACTTACAATATTGCATAAGGTCATAGGTACCTACAATTTGTTTATCTGGATTTTGTTTTGTATGAATTGCGTGACCTTTCCATTATGTGAACAGGGAAATGTTCAAATGCTTCCTATTCCGAGGATACGCATGATATCAGTTCAATTATTTATAGATCATGTTATCATAGGCCAATCTTCATGACCCAGGTGCAATTTTTGTTCAGTGACTCTTACATGGTCAGCCGAGGTCATCCGAGGTCACCAAGACTTATTTGGCAATAACTCTCGACAGAATGAATATAGAGAAGTGACACCGCCACCAATGTGTTTGTCTCGTCGAGACACGGCTCCGAATGTGCAACATGACCAACGTGGATCACCACTTGACCTTGACCTGAGGTCAAATATCTTAATTGACCTAACCTGCTCACCATGAATATGAATCGAAGCGTCTTGACGAGACAAACACTATGGCGTCAAAATTATTGCCTTATCTTTATTAGGTAAAAAAGTTATTTGCGAAAAACTCTTTTGCCAACACTGTCAACAAAGTCTGTTTGATCTTTGATGACCTCTGGAGACTAAACAATTGACCTAAGCTAACATTTGAGGACACCATAGCCATTGTATTTTGCAAGAGCCTTTGATTGTTTTTCCAGTTTGTTTCTAGCTATCATAGTTCCCGATATTTTGTTTTGTTTTAATCGAAGTTCTAAAACTGGAAAATCTGACCTTTGATTACCTCCGGTGACCTCAATATTAACCCACGCACTGCAGGGGCTTTGCGCCGAACACGAACGGCAGGGGGGTTGATTTCCGCCCCCCCCCCCCCCTAAGATCTCAAAAACTACGCTACGTAGCGAGAAGCAGAAAACGGCATTTGATAGCTTGATACATGTTATATCGAATGTATTCAGCATTGTTTTAGGTAAGGTCAAAATTGAGGTCACCAGAGGTCATCAAAGGTCAAATTTTCCAGTTTCTTCCTGTTTTAGGACATCGCTCCAGAAATTCCCATGTATCTCAGAAACTATGCTAGTTAGAATCAAACGGATAAAAGAAAACGCCAGACAGTGAAATTTCCAATCGGTAAGGTGTCCTCAAATTTGATCTTATGTCAATATTTGAGGCTCCAGAGGTCAAAAAGGGGGGAAAATCCGTTTTTTAGCTAAATCGTTTTTCACTATTAACTTTTACCTGAATAAAGATAACGAAAAACTGTTTACACCATTGTGTTTATCTTGTCAAGGCACTTCGAATGATATACATGGCGACTTTGTTAAGTTAACTTACAAATTTGACCTCAGGTCAAGGTCAAGTGGTGACCCAAGTAGGGCATGTTGCATACGGGAAGACTTGTCTCGACGAGACAAACACATTGATGTCTGTTTTACTTCTCTATCTTTATTATGTCGGGAGTTATTTACAAAAAAAAAGTGATGGTGACCTCGCATGACCTCAAATGACCCAATAGGGGTCACTGAACAAAACTTACACTTGGATCATCAAGAATATCCTATAATAACATGATCCAGAAGTAATTGGACTAATATCATGCATATCCTTGAAATAGGAAGCATGTGTATATTTCCCCGTTGACTTATTATGGGAGGTTACGAAATTGACTTGACCTTAGGTCACCGATATCAAAATTCCGAGATACACGAATTGTAAGTACTTATGCCCTCATCACATCCTGTAAGTTTCAAACTGATCGATGAAAAACTCTGGCTTTGCCACAACTGCAAACATTTTTGGTGGTGGGGTCACTTGACCTGGTTTGGTGATCTGACCTGAGATGACCCGAGTTTTTTTTAAAGTGTGCGCAATTGATGTCCTAACAGCTGTGCCAAGCCCCGGTGGCGCTGCGCGCCGCTGATTTTTCGCTATCGTTGAAAAACCTGAGGGGGCGGAAATCAACCCCCTGCAGTGCGCGGGTTAACCTGAGCAGAACAAAATGGCGGAAATAGTTTCAAAATTATTTTTAACGATCTTTCGAACGATTTTTGTTATTTGTTGTCTACGTTTCATAAGAAACGAGTTCGAGGGGGAGGACGTTTACCCCCTCCAACCCCCAGGGACGGGCCAGGGACGGGTTTCAGGGGGTGGCTATAGGGGCGGCCGCCCTCAGCGCTGGAGTCGCTTATAGCGTAGAGTAGATAGCTTGTAGAAAGAGCGCTTTGAACCATTGTCAGTGTAGCCTTGGTAAATCAAGTGTTTCTTTTGTTTTACACTTTGATATGACAAGAAATGCAATGGGTTCAAAATGATATTTTTTCAACTGCATCACCAACGGGATGAACCCAATGACAGGCGAAGTCAAATAGTTAAAAACGTAAACACATACACCACAAATAAAGCTACACAAGTATACATAAAGACGATAACAGAAAATAACCTTTAAAAAACGCTTCACGCGTCACGCAAAGCATCATGCAGTCAACACTGCTTCCTCACATACTTCAGCACCTGCCGCTTGATGGTGGCTTGAAGGAAAATGATGGCTGGGACAGACCAATATAATCACAATCACACATGAATTTGTGAGAGTTGTTGTATGCCGACATAAGAAGGCGTGCTTTCTAAGAAGGCGTGACGTAGGAAGGCGTGCTTTCCGTTAGTCCGGCAGGTCGTTGACCGCATTTCTACTGTGTGGAGAGACAAATTGTGAAGCGTTTATGAATGGGACTTGAGTACACTTAGCTATTGGAAAACTTATACTTATAGCAAACTTCATCTGTTTCACCCTTGGTGACCATGTCGGCCCATGAAGCAAGCGCCCCTGACCTGCAAGCGCCCCTGAGTGCAAGCGCCCCTGACCTGATTTTTTCCTTTTTTTCCATTTCCATTTCATTTTTACATGACGCCTGCATTTATCCATTGTAAAGGTCTATCAAGGAACATATACAATTCGTTCAAATTACAACGTGTTGCAGATACAATACAAACGGTCTCTAGAGTAGACATAGTCGTCACTTTGCAGCACTGTTTGAAGTCAATATAACTTGAATGACACTCCTCCGTTAAAGGTTCCAAAGTCCGTGCGTCGCCGCTCAAGTGTGTACGATAGCGTCCGAAAGGCGAAAACACGGAGCCTAACACACAGTATATAACATGTAGGTATGTCCTTCCGTGGTTACGAGCGAGCACGAAGCGCTCGCTCGTCCTTCCGTGGTGTATGTGAAAAATCTGATATGAGCGGCCCGGCCCAACCCGGTCCAACCCGGCCCTGCCCGTGGCGACGCTTTTGAGAAGCTAATATCTCTGCAACCGCACGTGCGATTGACAAGCGAACTTCTTTGCTGAGCAGCCCCATCCAATCTATCCTGTCTGAGACCAGTGCCGACTCACGTGGGTGACTACCACTGAGCCGTTACCGTGGGTTACCACGTGGGTACCTACCACTGAGCCGATTGTTGTGTTCAAATGTGGTGCATGGTTAGGGACCTCGTACCCCTATTCGCACGTGGCGCGTGGTGCGTGAGGGGTGTTGAAAAGTGTGTTCTCTAAAAAAAAACGGCTAGGCAGATTGTGTGCAAATTTGGTGTGTGGTTAGGGACCCCTTAGCCGCCACTTCCCCACAAGTCAGGGGTGGGGTGCCTGCACGTGCACACGTAGGGTGTCCCAAAAACAAACACTTTTCGTCGGTGAAAGCTTGCCAATTGACACGGCGTTCTTCTCTAGGCCAATAACAAGTATGTCAAATTTCATTTCGATCCTTTGAGTTTTGGTTCCCCCCGGCCTCCGTAAGTTGTTGACCCCTACCCAAATGGTCAAAAATCAAAGTCGTCGTACAGACCTCCGCGTGTGCTCATTTGAAAGCTCTTGTCGGGTAGAATAAACTCGAATTCAGTCGAAATGCTCTAAATTCAATTTGCGTTTTATGAGTCATAAACAGAGCCCAAAAGCCTTCAATAGAGCTCTATTGAAGGCTTGGTTTTCGGCTCTGTTTATGACTCATAGAACGATAACTTGAATCTATAGCATTTCGACTGAATTAAAGTTTACTCTACTCGACAAGAGCTTTCAAATGAGCACACGCGGAGGTCTGTATGGCGACTTTTATTTTATAAATTTTGGGTAGGGGTCAACAACTTACGGAGGCCGGGGGGAGGGGGACCAAAACTCCAAGGATCGAAATAAAATTTGGCATACTTGTTATTGGCCTAAAGGAGAACGCCGTGTCAATTGTCAAGCTTGCACCGACGAAAAAGTGTGTTTTTTTTGTATACCCTAGCACACGTCACATCCCTATTCTATATCTCAAGAACGGCTGAGAGGATTGTGTTCAAATTTGGTGCATGGTTAGGAATCTCTCAGCCGCTTCTTTCCCACAAGTCAGGGGTGGGGTGCATCTGCACGTGCGCACGTGCACACCCCTATTCTCTATCTCAGGAACGGCTAAGCCGATTGTGTTCGAATTTTGTGTGTGTTTAGGGACCTCTCAGACGCCGCCTTCCCACAAGTCAGGGGTGGGGTGCCTCTGCACGTGCGTACGTTCAATTCAGTTCAGTTCGTTTATTTTGTTAACAAAAAGACATCAAATCAAACAGGACAATAATGGATTGGCGCAAAAGCAAAAGCTTAAATCATAGCGCTTCTCCAGATGACACAAATGAAACAGAGATTTTACCAAAACTAAGGAACAGATCACGTAGTGCACACGTAGTGCACGTAGTACGTGCACACCCCTATGCTATATCTCAGGAACGGCTGAGCCGATTGTGTTCAAATTCGGTGTGTGGTTAGGAATCTCTCAGCCGCTTCTTTCCCACAAGTCAGGGGTGAGGTGCATCTGCACGTGCTGCACGTGCACACCCCTATTCTCTATCTCAGGAACGGCTAAGCCGATTGTGTTCGAATTTTGTGTGTGTTTAGGGACCTCTCAGACGCCGCCTTCCCACAAGTCAGGGGTGGGGTGCCTCTGCACGTGCGTACGTGCACACCCCTATGCTATATCTCAGGAACGGCTGAGCCGATTGTGTTCAAATTCGGTGTGTGGTTAGGAATCTCTCAGCCGCTTCTTTCCCACAAGTCAGGGTGAGGTGCATCTGCACGTGCGCACGTGCACGGGGTATACTATATCTCAGGAACG
>JAXIVJ010016349.1:0-5000 GCA_036785665.1 Chirona hameri | reverse complement strand
CCACCCACTCCACCCACCCACCCACCCCACTCCACCCACCCACCCACCCACCCACCCACCCACCCACACACCCACCCCACCCACCCACCCACCCCACCCACCCACCCACCCACCCACCCACCCACCCACCCACTCCACCCACCCACCCACCCACCCACCCACCCACCCACCCACCCACCACCCACCCACCCACCCACTCCACCCACCCACCCACCCACCCACCCACACCAACCCACCCACCCACCCACCCACCCACCCCACCCACCACCCACCCACCACCCACCCACCCACCCACCCACCCACCCACCCACTCCACCCACCCACCCACCCACCCACCCACCCACCCACCCACCCACCCACCCACCCACCCACTCCACCCACCCACCCACCACCACCCCACCACCCACCCTCCCACCCACCCACCCACGCCACCCACCCACCCACCCACCCACCACCCACCCACCCACCCACCCACCCACTCCACCCACCCACCCACCCACCCACCCACCCAACCACCCACCCACCCACCCACCCACCACCCACCCACCCACCCACCCATCCCACCCACCCACCCACCCACCCACCCACCCACGCCACCCACCCACCCACCCACCTCCCACCCACCCACCACCCACGCCACCCACCCACCCACCCACCCCACCCAGCCCCTCCACCCACCCACACCCACCCACCCACCTCACCCACCCACCCACCCAACCACCCATCCACCCACTCCACCCATCCACCCATCCACCCATCCACCCATCCACCCATCCACCCATCCACCCATCCACCATCCCACCCATCACCATCCACCCATCCACCATCCACCCACTCACCCATCCACCCATCCACCCATCCACCCATCCACCATCCACACCATCCACCCATCCACCCACCACCCATCCACCCATCCACCCATCCACCCATCCACCCATCCACCCATCCTACCCATTCCACCCAGCCACCCATCCACCCATCCACGCCATCCACCAGCCACCCATCCACCCATCCACCCATCCACCCATCCACCCCATCCACCCATCCACCCATCCACCCATCACTCACCCATCCACCCATCCACCCATCCACCCATCCACCCATCCACCCATCCACCCATCACCCATCCACCCATCCACCCATCCACCACCCATCCACCCATCCACCCACCAGTCCACCCATCCACCCATCCACCCATTCCACCCATCCACCCATCCACCCATCCACCCATCCACCCATCCACCCATCCTCACCATCCACCCATCCACCCATCCACCATCCCCCATCCACCCATCCACCCATCCACCCATCCACCATCCCATCCACCCATCCACCCATCCACCCATCCACCCATCCACCCATCCACCCATCACCATCCACCATCCACCCATCCACCCATCCACCCATCCACCCATCCACCCATCCACCCATCCACCCATCACCCATCCACCCATCCACCCATCCACCCATCCACCCATCCACCCATCCACCCATCCACCCATCCACCCATCCACGCCATCCACCCATCCACCCATCCACCCATCCACCCATCCACCCATCCACCCATCCACCCATCCCCACCACCCATCCACCCATCCACCCATCCACCCATCCACCCATCACCCACCACCCATCCACCCATCCACCCATCCACCCATCCACCCATCCACCCATCCACCCATCCACCCATCCACCCATCCACCCATACCACCCATCCACCCATCCACCCATCCACCCATCCACCCATCCACCCATCCACACCATCCACCCATCCACCCATCCACCCATCCACCCATCCACTCCAACCCACCCACCACCCATCCACCATCCACCCATCCACCCATCCACCCATCCACCCATCCACCCATCCACCCATCCACCATCCACCCATCCACCCATCCACCCGATCCACCCATCACACCATCCACCCACCCACCCCCACCCACCCACCCATCCACCCACCCACCCACCCACCCACCCACCCACCCACCCACCCACCCACCCACCCACCACCCACCCACCCACCCACCCACCCACCCACACCCCACCCACCACCCACCCACCCACCCACCCACCCACCACCACCCACCACCCACCCACCCACCCACCACCACCCACCCACCCACTCCACCCACTCACCACCACCCACCCACCCACCCACCCACCACCCATCCACCCACACCCACCCATCCACCCATCCACCCATCCACCCATCCAGCCCACCCACCCAATCCACCCATCCCATCCACCCATCACCCATCCACCCATCCACCCATCCCCATCCACCATCACCCATCCACCCATCCACCCATCCACCCATCCACCCATCCCACCCTACCCATCCACCCATCCACCCATCCACCCATCCACCCTCCACCCATCCACCCATCCACCCATCCACCCATCACCCATTCCACCCATCCACCCTCCACCCATCCACCCATCCACCCATTCCACCCATCCACCCATCCACCCATCCACCCATCCACCCATCCACCCATCCACCCATCACCCATCCACCCATCCACACCATCCACCCATCCACCCATCCACCCATCCACCCATCCCCACCCATATCCACCCATCCACCCATCCACCCATCCACTCCACCACCCATTCCACCCATCCACCCATCCACCCATCCACCCATCCACCCATCCACCCATCCATCCACCCATCGACCCATCCACCCATCCACCCATCCACCCATGCCACCCATCCACCCATCCACCCATCCACCCATCCACCCATCCACCCATCCACCATCCACCCATCACCCATCCTCCATCCACCCATCCACCCATCACCATCCACCATCCACACATCCACCCATCCACCCATCACTCCATCCCCCATCCACCCATCCCACCATCCACCCATCCACCCATCCACCCATCCACGCCATCCACCCATCCACGCCATCCACCCATCCACCCCATCCACCCATCCACCCATCCACCCATCCACCCATCCACCCATCCACCCATCCACCCATCCACGCCATCCACCCATCCACCCATCCACCCATCCACCCATCCACCCATCCACCCATCCACTCCATCCACCCATCCACCCCATCCACCATCCACCCATCCACCCATCCGACCCATCCAACCCATCCACCCATCCACCCATCCACTCCATCCACCCATCCACCCATCACCACCCATCCACCCATCCACCCACACCCATCCACGCCATCCACCCATCCACACATCCACCCATCCACCCATCCACCCATCCCACATCACCATCCACCCACCACCCATCCTACCCATCACTCCCATCCACCCATCCACCCATCCACCCATCCACCCATCCACCCACCACCCATCCACCCATCCACCCATCCACCCATCCACCCATCCACCCATCCACCCATCCACCATCCACCCATCCACGCCATCACCCATCCACACCATCCACCCATCCACCCATCCACCCATCCACCCATCCACCCATCCACGCCATCCACCCATCCACCCATCCACCCATCCACCCATCCACCCATCCACCCACCACCCATCACCATCCACCCACCACTCCATCCCGACCATCCACCCATCCACCCATCCACCCATCCACCCATCCACCCATCCACCCATCCACCCATCCACCCATCCACCCATCCACTCCATCCACCCATCCACCCATCCACCCATCCACCCATCACCTCCACCCATCCACCCACCACCCATCCACCCATCCACCCATCCACCATCCACCTTCCACCCTTCCACCCATCCACCCATCCACCCATCCACCCATCCACCCATCCACCCATCCACCCATCCACCCACCACCCACCCACCACCCACCCAGCAGCCCACCCACCCGACCACCCACCCACCCTTCCCACCCACCCACCCATCCACCACCCACCCACCCACCCACCCACTGCCACCCACCCACCCACCGCACCCACCCACCCACCACCCAACCACCCACCACCCACCCACCTCCACCCACCCACCCACCCCACACCACTCCACCCACCCACCCACCCACCCACCCACCCACCCACCCACCCACCCACCCACCCACCACCCACCCACGCCACCCATATCCACCCCCACCCACCCACCCATCCACCCACCCACCCACCCACCACCCACCCACCCACCCACCCACCCACCCACCCACCCACCCACCCACCCACCCACACAACCCACGCCCACCCACCCACCCACCCACCCACCCACCCACCCACCACCCACCCACCCACCCACCCACGCCACCCACCCACCCACCCACCCACCCACCCACCCACCCACCCACCCACCCCCACCCACCCACCCACCCACCCACCCACCCACCCACCCACCCACCCACCCACCCACCCACCCTCCCACCCACCCACCCACCCACCCACCCACCCACCCACCCACCCACCCACCCACCCACCCACTCCACCCACCCACCCCATCCGCACCCACCCACCCACCCACCCACCCACCCACCCACCCACCCCACCCACCCACCACCACCCACCCACCCACTCCACCCACCCACCCACCCACCCACCCACCCACCCCACCCACCCACCCACCCACCCACCCACCCACCCCACCCACCCACCCACCACCCACCCACCCACCCACCACCCACCCACCCACCCACCCACCACCCACCCACACCACCCACCCACCACCCCACCACCCACCCACCCACCACCCACCCACCCACACCACCCACCACCCACCCACCCACCCACCCACCCACCCACCCACCCACCCACCCATCCACCCATCCACTCCATCCACCCATCCACCCATCCACCCATCCACCCATCCACCCATCCACCCATCCACCCATCCACACCCATCCACCCATCCACCCATCCACCCATCCACCCATCCACCCATCCACCCATCCACCCATCCACCCATCCACCCATCCACCCATCCACCCATCCACCATCCACCCATCCACCCATCCACCCATCCACCCATCCACCCATCCACCCATCCACCCATCCACCATCACCCATCCACCCATCC
>JAXIVJ010016348.1:0-29102 GCA_036785665.1 Chirona hameri | reverse complement strand
AAAACGATAGTTTTGCCCCCCCGCTTGATTTTGCCAGTGTGGGGCGCCCCCCCCCCCCCCCCCCCCCCCCCCCCCCCCCCCCCCCCCCCGAATCCGCCGCCCCTGACCCTTTGACGATAAGTTTTTCATCAGCAGGCCCCTTTTACCAGCCTGACACCACGTAGTTGCTTATTCTCATCATAGATGGTGGTGTCATCGGAATTACATTTGCAGGTTATACAGGCCAGGCTGATACATGGAGATGGTGCTATTGGTTTTCTGTGGTGTTTGCATCTTTTACAGATGCATAAAACATATTTGACTCCCAAACATCTACCCTTACGATCAGGAAAATACTGGTTAATGGCACCAACATTTTACTCTAAATGCTCATGTGCTAAAGGTTCATTGTCGCAGCACACCGTTTATCACTGATCAATCATCATGACCACATTGTGTTTCTTGCTGCTCTGTAACTATGAAAAATAGTTAATAAAAAAAACAAATTCAAGCTTTGTTACATTATCACATGCAATAGCCACTCACATGTACATTTGTACACATGTGCGTCGGCATGTCCTGCCTCTTAAACCGGGGCAAAGCAAGCATTTCCAAGACTTCGATACGGAACTTTGAATCAAGACTTCGATACGGAACTTTGAAAACATGACTTTATTTATATGCAAATCTTCAGACACACACCGCGAAGGTGCTAAGAAATAAGTCTCTGCAAAACATGATTACGGTCGGGTTGGGCCACTCATACGTAGTTTTGCCCTCAGTTGACGGGAGACTTCTCAATCGCTTCGAGTTTTGCGCTGGCTCGGTAACGAATAGACATATGCTGGGATCCCAAAAACGATCCCGGGATCTGATATCTGGGATATTGATCCCGGATCCATTGGGATCAGAGATTCACGTTCACAATTTGTCGATGGATTCACTGGGATCATATATCCGCCTTCAACATTGGTCGATGGATCCGCCGGAATCCGAGATCCCAGGCACCACTTTGCATTGGGATCCACTAGGATCCCAGATACATCATTATACAGAAGAACTGTATTTTCGGAACCCATATTTTAAGAAATTGTCAGTACTTTGCAATTCGTTGTAAATATAATTAGTATGGTTGTATTTCTACATTTAGTAAGATTTTGTTAAGAAATACTATAATTATGGCATAAAATATAAGTCGGGATCCTGTCGGATCCAAGATCCCTTAGGGTCATATATTCACTTTTATTTATATCATGAAATACTGTGAGATCCAGGATCCGTTGCCAAATTTAATCGACGGATTCACTGGGATCCAAGATCCGTGTTCTTTGTCGTGGGGTCCAGTGGATCATATAACCAACATTGCGTTGTGTCGAGAGATCCTGTGGGATCATAGATCCTGCTTTGAGATCCATGCGCATGTCTGAACTAACGAATATTTGTTTATACTCCAAGAATCAAACGTTGCGCAAATCTTTTAGATTTGAAATACTTGCGTATAATTCAAATACCACATGGATCGCTTTCAAGAGGTCACCTTGAAAGTAGTCTTGAAGTTCAACCATTAGGTGCATCTTGAGCTCAAAACTACGAATATGACTTTGGTTTGGACAACCGATGGATATATGTGGAGAAAGAAGTAAGTTTCTCGTTCTATTTCACGAGAAATCGCACGATAGCAGCTGGCATTCTGGCTCTGCCCCGCTCCGCCTGACGCCAAGTACAGTCTCTGACAAGGGGCCGCCCGGGCGGCTGAGCGGATATTAACGAGGCGTCGTGACCAGAGACTACGTGCCAGAGAGTGTACCTGCCTCCGGCGGCGAGCCGAAGGCGGCGAGCGAGATGTCCCGATCGTGGCCCGGAACAGCGGATATGAAACCGGGCCCACTAGTCCTGTGTCGAAATTACTTAACGTAGGGAGGTAATTATTTCACCACAACTCATTTTGAGATCTCTACAAATCTGCTATCTCAGTCCAAAACTCCATGTTAAAGGTGAACTATTCCCTTTAACCCTCGCCTGACAGCCCCCCCCCCCCTGAGGTTTTTCTTGAATAACTGTGTACACATGCGACGCATCTTGCTGACATTTTTGGTAGCTGAGTTTACAACAATTATACGTATGCAGTAAAAATAAAAATTTTCAAAGATGTTAGAAAAACCGGAATATATGTAAGAGAACTGAGTATGGACAATACCCATACCAAATTTCAAAGCAATATCTTCATGTTTGACTGAGTGTTGGCTCCCTAAGTGTAAGAAACTGATGACATCATTTTTAAAAATAACTTTTTTTGACTTTTTTTTGACAAGATACGGACAAATAATTACCTTTTCTGTATTTCTGAGCCAAAACTGGTCTAGGAACATGCCTTTTTATTTACATTTATCAATTTCTACTTTTGAGGTTTT
This sequence comes from Chirona hameri, assembly GCA_036785665.1. Classification (NCBI taxonomy): domain Eukaryota; kingdom Metazoa; phylum Arthropoda; class Thecostraca; order Balanomorpha; family Balanidae; genus Chirona; species Chirona hameri. Next base: position 26,712 of record JAXIVJ010016348.1, on the reverse strand, counting down.
CTGAAGAGCAAAATCGTTGTTCTGGACGTGGTAAATCCGAGGTCATTCACTTGACCTGGAAGGTCACCCGTTGACCTGAAACCTAAAAATCGCATACTGTTAGATTCCTCTCATGACAGGCAACATGCTGGTTCTTACCGCATTGCTTTAACCCGCGCACTGCAGGGGCTTTGCGCCGAACACGAACTGCAGGGGGGGTTGATTTCCGCCCCCCCCCCCCCCCCCTGAGATCTCGAAAACTACGCAACGTAGCGAGAAGCGGAAAAAGGCATTTGATAGCTTCATACATGTTCTATCGAAAGTATTTCAGTGGCTTTTTAAGTCAGGTCAAAATTGAGGTCACCAGAGGTCATCAAAGGTCAAATTGTTCAGTTTTTTTTCCTGTTTTAGGACATCGCTCCAGAAATTCCCATATATCTCAGAAACGATGATAGTTAGAAACAAACGGAAAAAACAAACGCCAGCCAGTGCAATTTGTAATCGCTAAGGTGTCCTCAGATTTGATCTCAGGTCAATATTTGAGGCTCCAGAGTTAAAAAAGATTTTTTTTTTGCTAAATCGTTTTTTGCTATTAACTTTTTACTTAATAAAGATAACAGAAAACTATTTACGCCATTGTGTTTATCTTGTTAAGGCACTTTGAATTATATATATATGGTGACCTTGTTAAGTCAACTTAACAATTTGACCTAAGGTCAAGGTCATGTGGTGACCCAAGTAGGGCATGTTGCATATGGGAAGACGTGTCTCGACGAGACGAACACATTGATGTCTGTTTTACTTCTCTATCTTCATTATGTTAAGAGTTATTGACAAAAAAGTGATGGTGACCTCACATGACCTCAAATGACCCAATAGGGGTCATTGAACAAAACTTACACTTGGATCATCAAGAATATCCTATAATAACATGATCCAGAAGTAATTGGACTAGTACCATGCATATCCTGCATCAACGCTGGGGTTTGTAATGTCGGGGTTTGTAATGCTAGTCTTGTTGTGACTTGTGAGTAGCCTGTAGAGTAATGTCTTGGTGTCTGAGTTCAGTTATAGTCGATTGTGTCAGTTTAGTGTACTTTGTTAGCATTGTTTGATTCTTGTGATTAACGCTTATGTTTGTTACGTTGTCATTGTGTTCATGTGTTCCGACATAGCTTCTGTCTGTGCAACTCTGTCGCTCGCCGCCGTCGCCGAGCACTCATCGGATGCTTTCCGTTTCAGTCACCAGCACCTCTCCGGGGATAACTGACCGCATAGATAAACAGTCGTCTAAATACCGAGCCGTCCTCCGACCGTCGCCGCCGTCTGGGAGATCTGTCTGTCCACCTGGCACACCATCACCACCGTCACAGCCGGAGGCGTATCGGGTCCCCCCTGCTGCTGGTAAACACCTCCCACTGAACACTCAGCTGCACATCCACCACGCTCCACGTACCATCTCAAACGGACAATGGACAAGACTTGGGACATTCCTAGACGTACAATTCCTTTTAATAATCAGCGGCATAGAAACAAATCCTGGACCCCCACAACAACCACATCCACAGCAGACCCTCTTAATTTCACATGTCAACATTAACAGTATTACCGCCGGAACCAAAATTGACGAACTCCAGCAATTTGTAGACACGCATGACAACAATTCTGGCACTCACAGAGACAAAGCTGACCAATGAAATTGCAGACAGTCAATACAAATTACATGGTTTCCACGCACCCCTGACACGACATAGAGACAGACACGGTGGCGGAGTTGCTATCTATATACATAAATCACTACCATTTCAAAGACTGAATCAGTTAGAATTGGGTGATGAAGAATGGGTGTGGGCAAAAATTAAGCTGCGAGACACTTCATTATTAATATGCTGTGTATACCTACCACCAAATTTAACAGCTGATAGACTACAACTATTTATTAATAACTTGACCGAATCGGCATGCCAAGCCACAATCCAAAATACATCAGCGACTTTCATATTGGGAGACTTTAATACAGGCAATATTTACCTCGACCACCAATTTGACCGTCACAGTGGCATCACATCTTTCGATCACACACTCAAAGACGTAGCAGACATGTTAAATCTACAGCAAATCATAAACCAGCCCACCAGAATCACCAGCAACTGCGGAAACTTGCGAGACCTCATTTTCACAACTAACTGTAACAAAGTCATAGACAGTGGTACACTTTCGTCTTTCTCGAATCTCGATCATCTCCCAGTCTACGTGAAAATTGACGCAACGCTACCAACAACAAATGCAGAGCCAACACATGCGGTCATTTGGGACTACTCAAAATTGAACGCTCCCCTTCTCACCAGTCTTCTGTTAAATACTGATTGGACGGGCATATTAAACAATGACATTGACACAGCGACAGATTTATTCGTATCCGCAATACATAAAGCCGCCACTGCTTCAATTCCAATTAGACGCCAAACAATTTATCCACAACAAAAACCATGGATGACTTCCGAATTGAAAAGAAACATCAGAAAGCGTGATAGACTATTTAAAATTGCGAAACAGACACAGACTAACTTTAATTGGGACAGATGGAGATACCAAAGAAACCTAGTGACATCAATAAACAGACGACTCGAGGACGAATATTTACAAAATCAAGTACAAAAATTACTGTCTCAAAAACTTAATCCTTACAAATATCATCAAATACTACGCACCATTACAGGACAAGCACGAGACGACAACATTCCGCCACTTCAAACAGACAATGGAGATATAATCAACGATGACGTCGAAAAAGCGTCATTACTAAACAATTATTTTGTTGCTCAATCAACACTGAACATTCCAGAGACACAAGAACCCCCACTAAGCAACATACCAGAAGCTCCAACACTAGACAACATAACTACTTCCGAACAAGAGGTCTTACGTATTCTAAATTCACTAGATTCAAATAAATCAACAGGACCCGACGGAATACCAGTTAAATTACTCAAGCTCATTGCCTTATTGATTGCCAAACCACTGTCGCAACTCTTCAATAAATCTTTGACAGAGGGACGGTTCCCGAGTAAATTTAAAGAAGCAGATGTCAAACCAATTTTCAAAAACAAAGGTTCACCATCGGATCACAAATGCTACCGACCAATCAGCATTCTTTCAGCACTTTCTAAAGTTTTTGAGAAAATTGTTTATAGAAATGTATACGATCACTTCACAGAACATTCCCTTCTCTCCGACAAACAAAGCGGCTACCGACAGCATCACAGTACACAACAACAACTACTGTACTTGACGCACAACCTCTATAAATCACTGGACTTGGGACATGACTTTACTGCGATTTACCTAGACATATCCAAATATTTCGACAAAATATGGCATAAAGGACTACTGTATAAATGCAAAAACGAATTTGGTATCACAGGACGACTGCTAGACTGGTTCACATCGTATTTGAAAGACAGACGACAACGAGTAAAATTACGAGACACCTATTCGACGACGCAAACAATAAATGTCGGCTGTCCGCAGGGATCTGTTTTAGGACCATTACTTGCACTCATTTATTTAAATGGACTCTCGAATCGAACTCAGCATGACATTCTTTTCTTTGCAGACGACACATCTATTTACGCTTCATACGCAAAGACAGACCTACTGACGACGCAACTTTCTCTCCAAAAGGACTTAGACGAAATATCTAAATATGGTCGAGAATGGGCTATCACGTTCAATACAACAAAAACAATTCAACAAACATTCACACACAAGCTCCAATACCAATCACCAGCCCTCACCTTTGGAGGTGATCCCATACCAGTTCACGACAATCATACACATCTTGGTATAACCTTCTCTAAAGACCCTCGTTTTCACCAACACATCAAAACCATATGCCGCAAAATAAACATTGTACTTAATCCCCTGTATAAGATAGCAAAATACATACCAAGGCCCATTCTCGACGAAATCTACAAAACATACATCCGACCTCACTTTGACTACTGCGACGCCATCTATGACGGTCACGTCACAGTACAAGACTTGACGAAATTAGAGACACTACAGAACAGAGCTGCCAGACTTGTTACAGGTGGACTTTTCAGGACATCTACTGACAAACTACTCACAGAACTAGGGTGGGATAAGCTGACAACAAGACGACGAATACACAGACTGACGCTTTACCACAAATGTAACACTGCAGAACATCTCCCACACTACATCACAGCCATCATCCCAAGCACCCGTGCACAAGACACACAGACACCTCAGAAACGCAAATAGACACACTACAACCACCAGCAACACATCATCATATAAGAGGTCATTTTTCCTACAACAATCGGACAATGGAACGAGTTAACACAGGACACACAGCAACTCACGCACACAACCTTCAAAAAACAGATTTGCCAGCAGCTGGGGGCACCTAGTCCGCCTAGCTACTACATTGCAGGTTCAAAAAAGGGAAACATCCTTCACGCCCGGCTCAGAATGAACATGTCCCATCTAAATTCCCATTCATTCACAATTCATAAAGCAGACTCACCAGAATGCCGATGCGGACACCATAACGAAAACGTCAGCCACTTCATTCTTACCTGTCCATACTATGAAAATCAACGAAACAGCATGTTCGATAGATTATCCCACACATTATGTATAAGCTTCAGACGCATACCTCCAAAACATCAGTTAAACATTTTACTCCACGGCACAGATCTCAGCGGAGGCGACGGTTCGGCAGCGGCACTCCACTTTCAAAACTTTTTGTTGAGTTCAAAAAGATTTGCCCATCTTTAATACAACTTTCTTTGCATGTACTAACATTTTATATTATATTTACTTCCATTACCATGTTGCCGATAAAGGTGTTCATTCCTCACATCTCCGGAGGGGTGCTTGGGGGCTTGGGCAACTTCCAATTCCAGTCCTGTGAGCTGTGCCGTGGCGGCGGTCGCAGTTTAAGTAAAACTTTTTTCTAATGATTTAGACTTGGCGCTTTAATTTAAGCATCGCTTTTGCGCCTGTCTGATTTATGTTTTGTATGTTACATGGACTTTATGTTTAATAAACTTGGTTATGATGATGATGATGATCCTTGAAATAGGAAGCATTTGTATATTTCCCCATTGACTTATTATGGGGAGGTTACGAAATTGACCTGACCTTAGGTCACCGATATCAAAATTCCGAGTTTTACAAATTGTAAGTACTGATGCCCTCATGACATCCTGTAAGTTTCAACCTGATCGGTGAAAAACTGGCTTTGGCACAACTACAAACATTTTTGGTGGTGGGGTCACTTGCCCTGGTCTGGTGACCTGACCTGAGATGACCCGAGCATATTTTTTCCCCAAAGTGTGCGCAATTGATGTCCTAACAGGTGTATCAAAACCCGGCGGCGCGCAGCGCTGCCGTTTTTTCGCTATCTTTGAAAAACCTGAGGGGGGGGGGGGGGGGGTGCGGAAATCAACCCCCCTGCAGTGCGCGGGTTAAGTTGTTTGGTTGGGAAGTTAACAAGGGGGCCTGTCAGCCCCCCCCCCCCGTAGGGCGAAGGTGAAAAAAGCTCCCATAGGGCGAGGGTTAAGTAACGCTGTCTTTTGCTGATAGTGCTGGCAATTTTCCAGTTCTGCTTCACCTGCGCAGTGCCTGTCAAGGCGCCACCTTCGCCGTGCCTGTGTGCGTGTGTGTGTGTGGGAGGGGGGGGGGGGGGTGCGGGGTGCGTCTGAACGCCCTCTCTCGAACGGCTTTTTTTATAACATTTAGTTCATTTTCCATAGCAGCCCCGTTCGAGAGGGTGCGTTCAGACCCCCCCCCCCCCCCCCCCCCCCAGGCACAGTGAAGGTGGCGCCGTGTACCGGCACTGCGTAGGTGAAGCAGAACTGGCAAATTCCGAGCACTGTAAGAAAAAGACATCGACCCTATTTCTATGGGCAGTTTAAACTGGTTTAAAACGGATAGCTAAAAACGGATTAGTTGGTTTCCTGCCATGTAAGTAGGTATATCTCGCCAGCCTGCCAAGATTTTACGTTTCCTCTCGTACTCGATGATTGCTGGCGAGATATGTCTACTTACATGGCCAGAAACCAACTCATCCGTTTTAAGCTATCCGTTTTAAACCAGTTTAAACTGCCCATGGAAATAGGGTCATCGTCCCTTAAAGGGAATAGTTCACCTTTAACATGGAGTTTTGGACTGAGATAGCAGATTTGTAGAGCAGATCTCAAAATGGGTTGTGGTGAAGGAATTACCTCACTACGTTAAGTAATTTCGACACTGGACTAGTGGGCCCGGTTTCATATCCGCTGTTCCGGGCCACGATCTGGACATCTCGCCGCCGCCGGAGGCAGGTACACTCTCTGGTACGTAGTCTCTGGTCACGACGCCTCGTTAATATCAGCTCAGCCGCCCGGGCGGCGCGGCGGCCCCTTGTCAGAGACTGTACTTGGCGTCAGGCTGAGCGGGGCGGAGCCAGAACGCCAGCTGCTATCGTACGATTTCTCGTGAAATAGAAAGAGAAACTACTTCCTTCTCCACATATATCCATCAGTTGTCCAAACCAAAGTCATATTCGTAGTTTTGAGCTCAAGATGCACCTAATGGTTGTACTTCAAGACAACTTTCAAGGTGACCTATTCCCTTTAACCCGCCATTGACGGGGGGGGGGGGGCGTTTAACTGATGAATTTTCGCAATAGCTGAAAACCTAATAGCGCTATCAACGTGAAACTTCGGGTACCTTCTTATACATCATTGTTACGTCGTGTGCAAAAATGAAAAATTTCGTCGATTTTTTCTCTCGATTTATAGCGAATTTAGTGACGTCACTACACACTAGTTTTACACCAAAAGCAGCTAAACTTTGCCAGGCCGTATACATGCCACATTTGAAGCAAAATGCAGTCGAAAAACGGCAAAAGATAGCAAATTGCAACGGCTACCAACTGGCTATCTCGGATTTGTGTTTTTTTTTAGTTTTTGACCCCCAAAAAACAAAAAAAACTGTTTTTTTTTGTTTGGGGGGGGGGGCATTATCATAAAATCAAAAATTTCTAAAATATTCAAAAAACCGGAAGATATGTCAAGAGAACTATACATAGGCAACTACCATACCAATTTTCGAACTGATATCTCCATTTTTGACTGACTTATGACATCTAAAGTATGGGTAACTCATGACGTCATATTTTTGATTGCGTTTTTAGCTTGTATTGACTAGATACAGACAAATAAATGCCACCACTGTATTTCTGAGACAAAACTGGTCTAGCAATATGCCTTTTTTTAGATTTATCAATTTACCATTTTGACCTTCGGTGACCTGAACTTGACCTGAAATTGGCATTTACTTCACGTAAATGAAGTCAGGTGGTCAAATGACTATCACTATCAAATTATGCGTGGAAAATAACTCATAAAACATGTGTTGCATGACTCGGTAGATATTTTGAGCATAGTGACCTTTTGTGACCTAACCTTGACCTTGACCTTGGCCAACAATCTCACTTTAGCTCATGCGGGATGTGTATCATACCTTTAGCAGCACTTTGGGTGAAACTGGTCGCAATCGAAGCCTTTGGATGGAAAGTATGGCCCATAAACTCAAATACGCGAATTTTGACCTTTGACCTGACTGTGACCTGACATTTGACCTCACTCTGACATTTTTTAGCATGCTTTAGATTTATCTCATTGAGGGCTTTCGATCGCCGCCTTGCGTGTCTCGCTGCGATCATTGGTTCGGAAGATAACAAGGGGGGGGCGTTTAACGCCGCCCCCCCCCCCCCCCCAGTCAATGGCGTTCTTCTGAGACCCCAGTCAATGCCGGGTTAACACGCGCCCTGGAGGGCCTCTGATAATTACACGCCCTGGAGGGGGGGGCGGATTTCGCCCCCCCCCCTATGATCTCGAAAACCACGCAACGTAGCGACAAGCGGGAAACGACGTTAGATAGCTCGAGACAAGCTCTTTCGAAAGTATTTCGTTATTTTTTTTTCAGGTCAATATTGAGGTCACCAGAGGTCATCAAGGGTCAGATTTTCAAGTTTCAAGACTTCGGTTCGAACACTCCCAAATATCTCGGGAACTATGATAGTTAGCAGCAAACGGAAAAAGCCCCAGTCAATGCCGGGTTAACACGCGCCCTGGAGGGCCTCTGATAATTACACGCCCTGGAGGGGGGGGGGCGGATTTCGCCCCCCCCCCCCTATGATCTCGAAAACCACGCAACGTAGCGACAAGCGGGAAACGACGTTAGATAGCTCGAGACAAGCTCTTTCGAAAGTATTTCGTTAATTTTTTTTTCAGGTCAATATTGAGGTCACCAGAGGTCATCAAGGGTCAGATTTTCAAGTTTCAAGACTTCGGTTCGAACACTCCCAAATATCTCGGGAACTATGATAGTTAGCAGCAAACGGAAAAAGCAATCGAAAGTCATTGACAAATGCAATCGACATAGGTGTCCTCAGATTTGAGCTCAGGTCAATAGTTTAGGCTCCAGAGGTCATCGAATGTCAAACAAATGATTTTGTTTTCAAAACTGTTTTCCCCAAATAACCTTTTACCTAATAAAGATAAAGCAATAATGTTTACGCCATCGCGTGTGTCTTGTCAAGGCGCTTCGAATCATATTCATGGTGACCGGGTTAGGTCAACTGAGAAATTTGACCTCAGGTCAAGGTCAAGTGGTGACCCAAGTTGGTCATGTTGCATATTGGGAGACGTGTCTCGACGAGACAAACATATTGGCACCGTTTTCTTTTCTCTATCTTCATTATGTCGGTAGTTATTGTTAAAACCGTGTTGGCGGTCGCAAAATTGACCTGACCTTAGGTCACCGATATTAGAAATCCGAGATAAACAAATTGTTGGTATCTATGACTTTATGAAGTCCTGCAAGATTGAAACCTATCGGCGTAAAACTGTGGCTGTGGTACTACTGCAAACGTTTTTGAGTTGAGGTCATCACGTGACCTGGTCTGGTGACCTGACCTGAGATGACCTGAGGCCAAGAATTTTACATAATGCGGGAAGTTCATTTCTAAACAGGTATACAAAAAACGGCGGCGCTGCGCGCCGCCGTTTTTGCGCTATCCTCGAAAAACCGGAGAGGTGGGCGGATTTCGCCCCCCCTCCAGGGCGCGTGTTAAAGGGACTATCCCACCTTAACATTATATTTGAGTTGAGATAGCCATTTTGATGGCTTGGCATTGAAATTAAGTATGGTAGCAGTTAAAACAACCACAATGATCTAATAAAAAAGATATTAGAGTTTGATTTTGACATCTGTAAAAAATGAGGCCCATGTGTATTTGAATAGGGCCTCTAAACCGACAGCGTCGTCTCTCTTTACCCAACTGGTAATGATAGTCGACTTGTTTTAAGGTCAGCCTTGGGATATTTTCGTCTTTCATTTATCGATCCCCGGGTGGTTCGCAATCTAGAGAGGCTAGCACCATCAGCTGGAGTTGATGCAGCAGTTGGCCCCCAGGGACCGATAGTGAGCCAGGGTGTTATGACGTCGCAAGCAAATGGTACCAGTTAAATATTTAACACTAAATATTTATTTATTTATAAGTCAATCAATATTTAGTGGTACCATTTGCTTGCGACGTCATAACACCCTGGCGGCCAACTGCTGCAACAACTCCAGCTGATAGTGCTAGCCAATCTAGACACCGGGTGGTTCGCTTTTTCTGCGCAATAAATGTCGACAAAAAGTTGTGCCATACATTTGGCAGCACAAAGGATTTCCCTGTTATTAAAAAAAAATCATGACGTCACCAACCCAACTTTCCGCTTAAAACTAAAAGTTGAATATCTTCCAAGATAAGCAATTTTTCGGGGGAAAATTCACGAACATGTTCAGCTGACCTCGCCTGACATGTAGACATACAACTAAGTGTGATTCGACAACTTTCAAAAAGGGGGAACAGTCCCTTTAAAGCGATCTTGGTTGTATTTGAATTATCCGCGAATATTTCAAAGTTGAAAGATTTGCGCAACGTTTATAATTCTTGGAGTATACAAAAACAAATATTCGTTACCGAGCCGGCGCAAAACTCGAAGCGACCGAGAACTGAGAAGTCTCTCGTCAACAGGGAAAATATACGCATGAGCGGCCCAACCCGACCGTAATCATGTTTTTCATAGACTTATTTCTTAGCACCTTCGCGGTGTGTCTGAAGATTTACCTATAAATAAAAGTCATCTTTTCAAAGTTCCGTATCAAAGTCTTGAAATGCTGCGTTGCCGGGTTTAGGAGCAGCACGTGCCGACGCACATGTGTACAATGCACATGTGAGTGGCTATTGCATGTGATAATGTAACAAAGCTTGAGTTTGGTTTTTGATTAATTATTTTTCATAGTTACAGAGCAGCAAGAAACAATGAGGTAATTATTGATCAGTGATCAAACGGTGTGCTGCGACAATGAACCTTTAGCACATGAGCATTAGAGTTAAATGTTGGTGCCATTAGCAAGTATTTTCCAGATCGTAAGGGTAGATGTTTGGTAGTCGAATATGTTTATGCATCCTGTAAAAGACACAAACACCACGGAATACCAATAGCACCATCCCCATATATCTGCCTGGCCTGTATAACGTGCAAATGTAACTCCGATGGCACTGCCATCTATGATGAGAATAAGCAACTACGTGGTGTCGGGCTGATATAAAGGCCTGTTGATGAAAACCTAATCTTCAAAGGGGCGTCAAATGTCCGTGCATCCATAGAATGTTAAGGAATATTAAAAAGCCACTTCCATTGATCAGTTAAGCGATGGCTCTGATCCAGAAACGGAGACATGCAACACACGTGTTTTCTCAGAGACTACAAAGAATTTAAGCGCCCTCGATTTGTATTTATTTTGGCAATACAAATATGATATCCTAATTCAGCATGCCAAGACGCATCGAATGGTGCCCGGAAATCCATGTTTCAAGAACAAAGTGGAAAAAGGGGTCACCTTACTGCGCATGTTCTACACTGAGCTCTGTTCTGGGCTATTTGAGCATCCATACCGGGACAGAAGAACTGTTGACGAGCACTGTTTTTGTTTTTCATCCCAACTTTTCCCTGATGCGCGGAATGAAGCAACTCCAGGACTTCGGCGCGAAGTGCTGAGGGTATAAGCATTTTGTGGTCTAAAAACGGTACGCCATCGATGTGATAGTTCGTGACGCATCTGCCATAACGGTTTCAGATAATCCGGAAGCTCACTCCGCGTTGTGTGGAAGCCTGCCTCGATGAGGCGCACCAGTTCGATGCATGTCTTGTCTATCAGGGCCTCTTTCTTGACGAGTGACGAGTGATGTGATGGCTCTTATACTTTTAGTAGTGGAAGCTACTTGAGCTGCAGCAATATCATCCAGCATTGCCGCATGAATCGTCTTCGATGTTCCCGCGTCGTCGTCAGTTGGCTGATGGCGCAGGGAATCCACAAACATTGCTTTGGAAAAGTCCTGCGTACGTGAGCAGGCGACAGCACTACACGGCCCTGTCGGGTATCGCGACGCGGCATCCGGACCCACGTTACCGCGTCCTGGGACGTGCTTGATTGCGAACTTTTATCTCAATGAATTCTTTGAGGCGTAGAATTCTCGGATTTCTGATATTATCCAGCGACAGGTCTGAAAAAATCTTGACTATCGGTTTGTGGTCACGGCTACCATGAAGCTCTTACAGCCCACCACAAACATTCGGCACTGTTCTGGCGCATACACCAGCGCGAGCGTTTCTCCGTCCTCGGGGGCATATACGTTGATTCGGCTTCTGTCGTGAACCGACTGCCCGTGAAGATCAGGTGCCAATGGCCAGAGCCGCAGTGAGGAGCCCTCTCGAGTGGACAGCTGCAGTGCTTCTGCTGAAGCAGGAATCCAACACCGTTCTTGCTCCAAAATCAGTGGACAAACATGTTGCTCTGTGAAGCTCGAAGGACCTTCCTGAACTTGCTCGACGATGAATCCTCTTGAACTGTTCAATTAACGAGTCCAGATTGTCGTCCCAGAAGAACCTCCTTCTTTTATCCTTCAGTAGTACTCGAAAAGGTGCCAGGGCAGACGACTTAGCAAACGCGTAGGCCACTTAGTTGACCAGTCCGAACCAACTTCGAACTCTAGTTATATTCGTCGGTGTCGCAAGTCTTTGATAGCGCTAAGCATCTTCGCAGTGGGCTTGTAACCGTCTTTGTCAATGGTGAATCCTGCGAAGTCTACCTTGTGTGACACGAAGACAAACTTGCTGGGATTGAATATCACCCCATTGCGAGCGCATCTTGATATGTACTCCAGCGTGTGCCAGAAGGACGTCCACATGTCCTTGTCCCACATAAGTGCGTCGTCAACACATTGCTTCACCCGCGAAATGCCCTGTGATGTCACTGATACGCCGGGTGTAGGCATCTCCCGAGGCATGGAAGCCCTGAGGTGCACGCAGGTACCGGTAGCGACCAAACTTCGTGATAAACGTGGTTGCGTCTCTCGCTGATTCTGACAGAGGAAGGCTATGGTATCCATTCCAGGCGTCTAGTACCGTCTTCACGGTGTTGGGCGGGACATCTGCAACGAGGTTGTAAGGGGTGGGCGTATGATGCGTCTCACGCATCGTGGCCTCATTTACTTTCTGAAGATCTACAGTTCTCCGAGACGATCCGTCACTCTTGCCTGTCACCACCATTCTTGAGCACCAGACCGTTGGTGTACCCTGAGGAACAGGCTCAATGACACCCAGATGTACGTCGCGATCGAGGCCTTTTTTGGTTGCAGCCTTCCAGCGATATGGGATGGGAATGGGTACATGCACGGCATGCGGGGTGGTGTCTGGCTTGAATTTGATGTCCATCGCCTTTCCCGACAAAGGTGGCAGGGCCTAATGCTCGCAGACATTGAAAGCACTGGCGGAAAAATGGTGCTTGATCCACTCCAGCTTGTGGCGATTCTCCTCTGCGGGGGGATAGAGGATGCTAGAGGATAGGGGGTCTGTCCGGGACCAACGTTCTAAGAGGACATCCACAAGGAGCTGTTTTGGGATCACGTGACGAGCACGCGGCTGCTTCAGCTGAAGTGGGAGGTGGACTGTGTTGGACATCAGGAAAATCTGGATGGATCACACCCAGGTCCCGCAGTGCACTCTCAGAGAGCTAAAGACCGCTGGTGTTGTTTGTGATGCACACTACTTGTCTTGTGGTGCGTTCACCGAGTTCAATATGTATCAGGATCGTGGCAATGATCTGGAGACCATCGCCAGTTACCCCTTGTATCCTATGCCGAGTCTTCGCCAGGTACTGCTGAGGGCAGTTTAGTGCCTTGAGGAGCTCTGGTCCGCTGGTGCATGTCATCGCACCTGTATCAGTACAGGATTGTCTGGTAACGCCACCAATCATCTTCGCTCTCGCTGAGAGGCTCGTGAGCTTCCCCATCTTCTCATGAGCTTCATGGATGATTGTGAGCTTGACGTTCACTTCTGGGTGACGTTTCGCTCGGCTGTCAACCAACTCACCGTTCCTCCACTCTTTATGAACATTTCCCTCTTTGTCCGACTGGTCACGCTTCGCATCCACGTTTACTTTACCTTGTGAAAAGCAGAAGCTGATGTCTCCAGTGTCCGACACAGACGTTTCGTCACGACTTCGCCATTGTTGCCTCTTTTGGCTGAGCTTCGATCGACATAAGATGACGTCAGCTTACACTGGTTCTTGTAACGCTGCCACTGGAATAAAAACAGTCGCCAGTCCTCGTCAGTTGTGTCAGGCTGGATGGAAGGACGAGAGGGCCTCTGCTGTCTACAGGCACTGCAACCAGGATGTTCAGGATCATGAGTAAGGAGCATCTGCAGCTGCTCCTGCGTCAAGGTGATCAGCTGAACTGGCTGCTGCGCTGCTGCCCCAGATGATGCCTCCATAGCCGGTTTGAACTTTGACTTTAGGCAGGTCTTGTCTAGCAAACCGACCGCGCCATGTTCGGTACTTCACACAGTGTGCTGCGTTGATGTGTTTATTCACATGGGAACTCGTTCCTGCGAGGAGAAGCGAAGCATTAATACATGCCGCCGAGCCGAGCCGTTAGGGTCCGAGCAGCACACGGCAAGCAAACATACACATGCAAACGGGCAACACAGGCAAGCATTCGCACATGCAGACATGCAGCATTAGCCGAGCACATGCATGCCCCACACAACATCTCACAGGTAACAGTCTCACAAGGCTAGTCACACATATACTACAGTTCTAAGCTCGGCTAAACTCCAGGGAGGTGCCACAGGAACAGACCCTATATATTGATCTGAATCTAAATATGTTGGTTTTCTGTGATGTTTTCTGTTCCTGTATGATATAGTTCGACAATACTAAGACTTCATATTCTGATGGTTACTTCAATATTGTCTCGGAAATTTCAGAATGTATCAAAAGAAATTACATGACCATAACTTACTCATTTATTGAATTAGATCATAAACAATTGAAACTCAAGCATGAATTGTCAGTATTTTAGCAAGTCTTGATTAATGTTGGTTTATCTTAATGTAGGTACCAGTAAGGCGCCGCAGTTGGCGATGAACGAGCGAGCGCGAAGGAAATGTATGGGGAATTTCAACTCGATCGGGAAAGTAGTTTCTGAGATACAAAAAAAAGGTGCGCACGTGCAGAGGCACCCACCTTTGACTTGTGGGAAAGTGGAGGCTGAGAGGTCCGTAACCACACACCAAATTTGAACACAATCGGCTCAGCCGTTCCAGAGATATAGCATAGGGGTGTGCACGTGCGCACGTGCAAAGCCCTGACTTGTGGAAAGGCGGCGGCTGAGAGGTCCCTAACCACACACCAAATTTGAACACAATCGGCTCAGCCGTTCCTGAGATATACAATAGGGGTGTACACGTGCGCACGTGCAGTCACCCCACCCCTGAGTTGTGTGGAAGTGGCGGCTGAGGGGTCCCTAACCACACACGACATTTGCACATAAACTTTTCAACACCCCTCACGCGGCACGCGCAGTAGTAGTCGCCCACATGAGTCGGCACTGGTCTCAAACAGGGTAGGTTAGATGGGGCTGCTCAGCAAAGAAGTCCGCTTGTCAATCGGACGTGCGGTTGCAGAGGTATGAGCTTCTCAAAAGCGTCGCCACGAGCCGGGTCGGGCCGGGCCGCTCATAATCAGATTTTTCCCATACACCACGGAAGGACGAGCCAGCGCTTCGCGCTCGCTCGTAATAAGTATCAGACTTTGATGCTCATCCATATTTTTTTGGGAAAAAATAAACAGTTTATGAACATTCATGAACAATTGATGTCAATTTCTGAAAATATATTATCAAACTAATGGATCACAAATTGAAATGTTCATGAACTGCTCAAGAGCTGAGGTGTTGTGGACTCTTTATGTATTATGGTGAAGACGCACATTCAAACTGCTACAACTTTGAAATGGTTGCTAACCACATGCTGCATTACCTCTGACATGGCTGTTAGCACAGTTCAAACACTTTGCATAAAAGTGTGGCACACACTCTGAAAATCACAATGCACAGTGCATCATATATTGCCATTGTCAGACAAGGGCGGGCTGGCACAAGAAGCTGGAAGCATGCTCAGGCCTGACATAAAGCCTACTGGGCCTCAATTCAGACATGGTGAATATCTATGGCCCCAAGTTTTGCATCTTTTAATTCATCAAAAGATGCACAACACACACATCTGCACTATAATGCAGCCAAATGGTCCATTAGGTAATTGCCCACAGTAGTGGTCCATTTCTATAGTCGCATTGTACATGATGGCTGAAGTTTACTACTTATTGACTAAATACTACATGGCTGACCTAAACATGTCATGAGCAGCCAGGACAGGTATTCAATTATTTTGGTTGGTGCCATTTTTCCTCTTCATTTTGGTTGTTTTGATTTCTTCTGCTGAGCGGAGAGTACTTTCGCACTGCATTTGCCCTAGCAATGTCAAATTACATTGTGCATGAAAAGGCTCTTTCCATAAATAGCCTGTTTACTTCTGCTGCAATGATTCCCACCATTTGTATGAGATGGAAACACTGGCAAACAGTTAAATTATAATTGTGTTCACATGATGTCTTACCAGCTACCTTTGTTTTTGAAGATGATGGACCCCCCCCCCCCCCCCAAAAAAAAAAAATCATTTGAAGTTGTTCCTGAGCATTCTAGAAATGCAAGCCAAAGTTATTTTTCAAGGCTACTCTTTTCTCTTTTCATGTACCATCATCATCATCTCTGTCCAGGCTCCATGGATCCCATCAAACTACAGCAGGATCTTCAAAACAACCAAGAGGATATCCAGAGTTACATGCGAGATCTCCGAAACTGGACAGATACAATAAAAAAGAAGGACAAGGAACTTTCATCACAGTCCAAGACGGATAACCCAACAAAGAGTGTTCAAGGTAAGGGCAGTGGAGATTCAAAGAGACCGGACGCTCCGAAGAGTTTGTCAACCACCGAGAGTGCCGAGGCTCAGTGGAAGAAAATGACTAAAAAGTGTGAGCCGTCTGAAGATGTGCTGCAGCTCAAAGAAGCGGGAAACGAATGTCTAAAGAACAAGGAATATGAAGAAGCCGTAAAGCATTATTCTGCTGCGATGAAACTGGATTCCAACTATCACATCCTTCCTGCCAATCGTGGGATGGCCTATTTGAAATTAAATTCTTTCGAAAAGGCAGAAGAGGACTGTGGCATAGCGGTTGCGCTCGATCCTGAATACATTAAGGGATACTTGCGGAGAGGCACTGCTCGCGTGGAGCTGGGCAAGCTTCAGCTGGCAAGAGAGGACTATCAGAAGGTTCTCAAACTTGAGCCACATAACCCCCAGGCCAAAATGAGTCTGGAGCGAATCAAGCTGGAAGACGCCAAGCAGGCACGGCTTAAAGGTGTCGAGACGAAGAGCAATCAGCCCGCGCCCAAAAATGCCTCTTCTAAGACATCCAAAGATACTGCAAATCCGTCTCGGATCACTGAAAAACCAGCGCACTTGCGGTCCAAAAAGCCGCTGAAGAAAATCCCCATAGTACAGGTTCGAAATGACGATGAGTTGGAGAGCTTCATCGAGCGGGGCTGTACGGAGGACGCTTCTGAAGCTCACAGTAATGGAACAGAACAAAGCTCACCAGTAAACAGCGAAGAGGCCCAAGACTCGACCGAGAAAGTGCCAAAGTCAGGTGAATATAAAAGTTCATCATTGAAGAGTAAGGAGGGAGGAAGCGCGACCGAGAAGGCGTCAAAGTCCGAGGAAGAGCAAAAGGTGACCCCGACGGCGGAACCCCCTACCCAGATCGTTACCACATCACCAATGGCACTGCCGGCAGCGCCGAGGTCATCGTACGAGTTCATCCGCGACTGGAAGCTCCTGAGGGCACACGGTGAGCTGCGAGGCCAGTACCTGCGGCAGATCCCGCCTGGCGACTACGCGGCCATCTTCAAGCAGGCGCTCGAGGAGAGCACGTTGGTGGAGATTCTCCGGGTGGCCGATTCTCTCCCGGCTGCCGAGATCGGATCTCACCTGCGCGGACTGAGCCAGGTGCAGCGGGTGGACGTGCTCGTGATGTTCATGGGCGCGGAGGACAGGAAGCTTCTGCTGAGCCTGATGAACAGGTGTGAGGTAGACGGCCAGGAAATGAGCGATGTTAAGACACGGGTTGGTGTGTGAGGCGGATGTGTCGTGCGGATGGTGTAACCGAGCGGAACTTAGTCAAGGAGCGCTGGTCTCTACTGTTGTCAAGTCGTTTTGCGTTCTGGATTCCTTGGTGCCAGGAGCTGTGATCGTTATATTTCTGCATTGTCTTGAAGTCATTGGCCAATACAACCATTTTTTATTCGCAAACTTGTATTACACAGACTTCACCCTGACTCGCACGAAGCACGTACGACTAGAAGACATACACAATTTTCTGTTGGCGTCTGGCAACGTTTGTCATGGCTCCACGACCTCTTATCACACCATCACTTGGCATGTGCTCCGGAGACGAGCCCGGCGGGTCCGCGGCCCAGCTTTTTGCCCTGGCAGGGCCGCAGCGGCTCGAAGCCGATGTTGTCGCGCGGTACTCCGTACTCCTCCAGACGCGATGCGTACGTCGCCACCGTGTCCGCGTGCGTCTTGCACATGCGCGCCAGTTCATACTGCATGTCCTTGATGGCGTTGTTCTTGGCGTCCAGCATCTCCTGCAAAATGATCACATTTTTAAATTGCGACTCTCCGAAGCGCTGCACGCAAAGGAATGCCGTAGCTAAATTTATTCAAGCAGTTAAAACCAGTAAAACGCCTCTTGGGCGAGGACCGAGCGGGCGCGGTGTGGCAAAGGCGTTATACTGACCTAGTAAATGTGTTTATGATCTCCTTTCTCAAATCCGCCAAAAAGGATCCTGAGCGCTGCACATGCTTCATCGTATAAATGAATGCTTAAATCAATAGCCATTTTTTGTATTTATCAAGAACGACTTTGGTTCATTTCGACGTTTGCGTGTGCTACGCGCTGTGGTACCACCCCTATCAGAACGCACCATATTAAAAACAAAATGTATTTGATGGACCTATCCAATGGTGAAACCCCGATCTCAATCGGAGCAGTGGTTGCAAAGTTATTAGCTTCCGAAAAGCGTCTGTACCGCCGTGTCGGGCCGGGTCAAATGTAAATGTGTCTGGTAAGTTGACGAGAAACCTCGCGGGCGTTTCGCGCCCGCTCGGTAACTAACTATTGCAAGAGATGGATCATGACTTCAGTCTTCATTACTTGCATGGCTTATGCCACATCATTCTGACCTTTCCTGTCAAGTGTCCGATAAATTATCAGGAATCACTAATGTTATGCAGTCTTAAGGGGAGTGTGCCTACTCACATCGCTTAGTTGGGGTTATTGACACTGGTCTATAGAACACAATTTTCTGAATTGAACCATTACTTCATTTCTCCAGATTCACCCTAGTTGCTGAGATATTCAAAGACTCCAGGAATTTGCTTGGGAGCAAAAAGTTATCGGGTAGACTCCAGAAGGCTTCCGCTACTAGAAGCACTGCAACTATCGATTAAACTGCTAGCATATTGTTAGCGCCGGCCAATAGCAATTCAACAAAACAGCTCGTGCACGCTGATAGCAGCAGCCGAACAGAAACTGGACGGCCATCATGTTTTTCGATGATGACCGTTTCGATGATGGCCGATGACCATTTTTTGAAGAAGATATCAATTTAGAGCTACGAAACTTGCACATAATAAAGTTACCAGTGGCAAGAACGTGCTGTGCAAAACTCGTCTTTCTATCTTGCATGATGTGACCGTAATTGTATTGTCTTATGTGCGCCGTTTTACATAACATCACCATAGTGGCGATCGTTTTATAGATATCGAAACAAAAATAAACAAAAAACAATATAAGTGAAAATTCAACTAAAGGGGCTCCAGATGTGAATTTCATCATATACAACAATCAAACCAACAGCTACTTACCGTATGAAAAATATTTGACATTCCAAAACAGTAGGCACACTCCCTTTAATGTCATGGTTTTTACCTCGCGTGATTCAGTACACAAAGCAAATTCAAATTCCACACTCCACAATTCATGCGCGGTTACCATGCTTTATCATATTTTCTATCGTTCGCTCGATTGCACATATGACGTTACGAATTCCTCCGTAAACTAAACATATTCTCCCGTCTCGCCTACTCTCCGCTTACTCTGGGTAGAGTAACCCATTCAACGTAAACGAGAACGCTTACCTCGAGTTTCCTGTTGACGATACCGAGAGCACTGGGATCGAGGTTGGAGGCGGCCAGCACTTCGTTCAGCTGTGCCTCCTTCTTCTCCAGACTGTCAGCCAGCGTGGACAGCTTTCGCTCCAGCAGCAGGCTCTTCATGCTGGCCTTCTGCTGAACTTCCGTTATCGCCGCCACAAACCTTTCATAGATCTCGTCCCGCTCCTTTTGAACCTGTCGAAACATAATATAGTGCATGTCGTGAATCATGGGATTGTTAAATTGAGACAGGCTGATTGACGAGATTGCTGCATGCCGAGGCACGGATATGCTCCACACGGGCATCGGGGGGGGGGGGGGGGGGAGAGGAGGTAGGTAGGGAGGGAGGGAGGGAGGGCTGGGGAAGGTTCCCCAGGATCGCTCCGACCGGAGTCCGGCCCCCAGATTCGCAGGATGTTAACATAAACCCTATGGGACTGGGGAGGCCAAACACCTGGCTGGCCCCCCAAACCCCTGGCTGCCCCCACCACTCAAAATTTTGTGCCGACGCCACTGGTTCCATATATTCTATTCAGGGAACATGTTTCTGTTGAGTATAATCCTATTTACCAAGCTGCTATGCAAGGGGCGTAGTGAATAGTGACTATAAGAAGGAGCTTAGTTTTTCCTGATAAAATGCTGCATGTTCACCTTTACAGTTCTAACTGACAGTCACATTACGAACCTGATCGAATCTCTGTTCGAGCACCTCGTGCTCCCAGGTGAGAGCGTCGTGGTTCTTGGTGAGCAGGGTGAGTCGTGCCTTGGTCTGCTGCAAACTCTGTTTGTCCTTGGTGTAGTGAGCCATGCCCTTATCCAGTTCCGCCACCTGGATCAGAGTTAGAAACGCACGGATCACCGGTGCGTTATATTATTCATTCATTTGGCGCATTCATTCATCCCTATAGTCGGTAAATGCCCATATATTTCATATCTTTTCATATTCATATACCGCATGGGCGCCACATGACAAAAGCAGTCGATGCGCCCGTAAGCCCCAATCATTACCATCACCGTCTTACATACTGCACACGGTTGACGTTACATACACACACTGCAAAACGATACTGCAAGGGAAGTCACCGACGCCAGAGTACAAATGCTATTTTGTGTTTAACTGTGTAAATTCTTATACGAGTATGTCTCAACTGACACATTGTATGCACAGGGCCCATGCGGGAATGCGTCGTTGATGGCTCATGTGTCAAGTTATGACTAATACAGTTGCTTTAGATCGGTACGATTTACGGTTTGTTAGATAGTACCTTGTCCATCCCTACTCTCGCTTACTTACCCTCTCGTTGGCTTTTTGGAGAGGCTGCACCAAATTTTTGTTCTCCTTCATAACTTCGTGCATGTGCTTGTCCGTCCTTTCTTCCTTCGTTTTGAGTTCCTCGACTTGTTCCTGTGTAGACGAAGATTTTAACATATTAATGCAGTTTAGAACTACTTGGGATTTAAAAGAAGAAAGCGTATTTAGTGCAAACAGTCGTGCAAATTAATTGATTTTGTTTTACTAAAGTGTATTCATTGTAATTCAAGTTGCATTTAAGTTAAATTTATATTTTGATGTTCAGAAACCATTCTTCATTGTATACACCTGCCAGGGGCTCCGCCACAGGGGGGGGGGGGGGGGGAGGGGGACGTGTCGCCCTAATTGTTTGGACTTTTAACATTGCGCCTATGGGCGTTGCATGGAAAGAGGAAGTCACCAAAAGTTCAAGTGGAAGAATCGACTTCAGAATGCCTCTGCCCCCCCCCCCCAATTTTCGGAACGTGGCGGAGCTCTTGACACCTGTGATCATCTCCATTTTGCTACCTTTAGAGTATTGATCAGTGCCAAATTATTGAGCGTGATATCGTTGTAGTAATTCTTCATCTCTCCGAACGCCTTCTCGTGGTTGCTGATGATCTGGTTGATCTGGGTGTTCTTCCGTTCCTCGAGCTCGTGCAGCTCAGTTCGGCGCTGCAGCTCCAGCTCCATACGCTGGGTGCGCTGCCGCTTGTCGTACTTAGTCTCCATCTCTCTCAGACGCCGCTCAAACTCGTTCAGTTGCTTGCTGAGCTGCTCCGTGTATTTCTGCAATGGCGGGACAGGTTAATGAGCTACTGTGGGAGATGGTGGATACTGTACACCGTAAAGTGGTACACGCGGCTATCAAAACGAAGGGAAAACCGATATAACGGGCGCCGAGAAGAATGGTAACATGATTGAGTTACATATTTACTTATTATCGGATGCGTTCCTTGCTGTGGATACAGCAATGCATCTTGTTTCGAACATCGGAATTTAAGTAAAAGTTGCAACAACGTGTTTAAACGGACATATTGTAAGCGCACTTGAAACTGTCGCGCACTTGAAACGCACACTATGGCGGGCCTCTGAGAATTACGCGCACTGCAGGCCCCCTAAGATCTGGGGCACCATGAGAGCCCACATTAACGAAATTTGTAGGGTAGAGAGGTGCTGTGGGGATATTTGTTTTGTGCAAATTGAATGACCCTAGGTCAATATCTTCAAGGTCAAATGAGGTCAAATATCCTAAATGTTTAATTGTTATGCGCTCCTTGGCTTGAGATTGTTATGGAACGCAGTGATTGTATGTATATACCCTCAAAATGGGTTTAATGATTTGTTGGAAAGTCTAATGATACAATAGGTATGCTAGAAGTTGCATTTGACCTCAGGTCATTTACATATCAACATTTCACTGCGGTCATTTTGGAGACATTTGGAAGGTTTTGACTTTGATGTCCTATAACTCAAGTTTGCGGCCCATTTGTATTTGTCTTACTTTGAACGACGGGCCATTCATTTGTTAGCAGGTATACTATAAATGATGTATATCGACCGATAAAATCAGGAGATATTTACAACAACAAAACAGGAGGGGTGGGCGGATTTCATCCCCCCCCCCCCCCCCCCTCCAGCGCGCGTGTTAAGCACAACGCGGAGTTCAGTATTTCCTTTTATGAGCCACTCACCAGTTTAAGATCTCTGACAGTTGCTGTTCGGCGATGGTGCGCTCGCGGATAAGCTTGTCTAGGTTGTGTTTGTCCTTGTTGAGCTCGTTCTCGCCGACCAGATGCTCATCCTCCGCCTGCTTCAGGTCCTCGTGGTATTCGCCTTCAGCTCTGTCAGGTTGGTCTGGTGCTCGTACAACAGGTGCTTGATCTTCTGCTTGTATATGCTGATCTCGGTGCGATGTGCCACCTCCGCTTCCTCGATCTCGCGCGCGTTGTTTCTGGGAACGTCACGAAGTGGAACATTAGTCTGTTGTGACATGTTAATATTATGGTACATGATGTTCCTAGGTCGCGTAGGAACGGGGGAGCAGGGGGCCCAGGCCATGGCCCCACTATTTTGTCGAAATTTTGCTATAGGTTAAATTTTAAGTGGATAACAACAGATGGTCCTTCGAATATCAAGACGTTACAAATATTTCGTCACAAAGATAAAACTGTATTGCAACGTAAGTGCATTCCACATGTGGTTTCTGGCTCGTGCAAGAATAACTTTTACCTACTGATTTCCGCCCTTGTGTCGTCTAGCTGCTGCCTTGCAATTTCCCAGAAAGTGTTGATTTTGTCTCGCTCCAACTGGAAATAGTTTCGCTCCTCTCTTTCTCTATTCAGCTCCCCTCTGAGTCGTTCCAAGTGACCCTCCACTTGCTCCCGGGTCATGTCACTGACTGCCACTCCATCGATGATGGCTGGCCCCTTAGCCGACCCCTTTCCCTTCTTCTCCCTCCTTTCTTTTTTGGTGCCTGAGGAGTAGATCAGTGTAGGTCAGTCGGCGATTTGCCACCAAGCCATGTTTACAAAAAAAGTCCAATGGGGAAACGTATAGGTCTAAGTTGAAATCGTAACACAAATAAATTTTGATATATTCGAAGTCACTTGCTTTCGCTTCGGAAAACGAGGGAAATGTATCATGAGGATAATTTCGTTTCAATTCTTGTGGGCTTTATAAGATGGACTAACATGACAGTCCTAAGATAGATCGTTTCTCTGAGAAGATAGATATTCATCACACACTTGAATCAATTGAGTATTATGGTATTTATTCTGAGTACAAGTTGCTGTGAATCCTGACAGTGGCGTGTCTACGTTAGGACAAAACAGTCAATCACCCCCCCCCCCTAAAACGTTCCGTTAGGTTGTGATTTTTGATCGCGGGAAGTCGTGATTTACCCTTTTCCCTTCCGCTCAACAACTTTTCGCTGACGGCGGGGCCCTCCCCGTTGCCCAACAAGAGTTTTTCTTTGACCCCCCCCCCCCCCCCCCCACCCCCCCCCCCCCCCCCCCCACACGCTCAACAACTTTTTGAAATACGTCACTGGATTCCCCCCCCCCCCCTAAAAACCTGGCTAGATCCGCCCTTGTTTGACGCAAGTGTTGTGTAAACACTCGCCACTTGAATACATTTTATCAATCTGACTGAAAATTATTTGAAGCTTGAAATTCCTAGCAACCAAAATATGTGATAGATCGAAGTATACGTACCATGATTAGTCTTCTTGAAAGTCAGTTCACTTAAATATTCAAAAATATACAACTTCACTGATAACACTATTACATTGTAACTTCCTAAAGTGTATTACTAGTTACTGCAAGGCATGAAAATACAAAAGCTTTCAGCGTCCCACCGACTCGCCGACTGCCTTGCCAGTCGACTTGGTTTGTTTACGGTCGTTGCCATAACAACACAGCTGATTCGGTCGGCGCCGCCGGCGTCAGCTGGGTAGTGCGTCGCGGCGGGAGCGGGCGTCGTCCCGCCGTCGACCCATCGTGTTTGCCCCTCTCCCGTTTTATATCGATACAGCATGGCCCACGCTTATGGGGGGGGGGGGGGCGTAGTGCTGCGTTACTCAAGCGCGAGAGGAGACAATGTGTTCCACACGGGGGAGGTATATACAGTAGTTCGCCATTTGCCAGGGCCTATTTTAACATTTTAACGGGGGGCAAATGCCCCCCCCTCCCCCAGTGAGCCGTTTTGTCCCCCCCCCTCCCCCTCCCAGTCAAGAAATGTTGCCCACCCTGATTTCAGTATTTCCATGTCATTTTTCGCTGATAGGTATTAAATTAAAATAAAATATGCTTACCTGGTGATAAATGTATACAAAATCCAATGCAAATGTCATGATATTCCTAAGTTTTAGTATTTCCCAGACAAAATAAGTATATCTAAATTATTTCCGGAATATCTTAAATTTCAATATCCTTTGAACAATTGCTCATTAGCGGCAGAGTGGGGGATATCGGGGGTTGTTGGGTCAGGAACGTCGCCACACAATTTGGGGTGGGTGGGGGCAACTTCTGAGCCGATTGCGTTCAAATTTGGTGTGTGGTTAGCAGACTGGTTATTGATTAAACTTTTTTGGAACGATTCAATCATGATTCATTTTGGAATCTGAATGATTCGATCACTGTTCGATTCACGGAGAAATTGTTAAAATTGATTTTTTTCCGATTCAAAGAGTTAAAACAAATATTTTAATCGACTCACGTTTGATTCACATTTAAATATATGTGACATAGGTGTCGATTATATACTTTTGGGGTGGCCCTCGGTCCCCCAATGTTGAGTTCGCCCCCCCCCCCCCAATGGTACCCGCTCGCCCCCCCCCCCGTTTTTGGCCGCTGGCGGATCCAAGAGGGGGCGAAGCGACCAAGCCTCCCAAACCGTCTGAAATGGGCAACAAATTGACACCTTTCCTATTTCAAAGAAAGTCTACGCAGCTTTTACTCAGAAAAGTTTGTTTTAAATCACCTCTTTATGTATAAAGATGCGAAATCCGGTGATTTTTTTTACATATTTGCAATGTTTTATTTTTAGCGCATTTTTCCGAAGAAATAGTTTTTTTTTAATTTATTTCTTTTAAATGTTTTTTTTAGGGGTCAGAAACCACTCACAAATCCGAGAATTCAATAAATAGATTCTCGGTTTTCACAAATCCGAGAATCTATTTAGTAGCTCTTGCACATTTGCTATATTATGACGTTTTTAATTGCATTTTGCTCAAAATATAGACTTTGTATGATCTCTTAAACTTTAGCTGATTTGTGTAGGTATTCACCAAACTCGTGTGTAGTGACGTCACTAAATTCGTTATATCTCGATTTTTTCGACAAAATTGCTTCATTTATGCACAGAAGTAAAGTTGGTGTAGGAGTAGGTACCCAAAGTTTCACGTTGATATCGCTATTGTTTTTTTTAGCTATTGCGAAAATTCGTCATGGGGAGATATTTCCCCCCCCCCCCCAGTCAATGGCAGGTTAACATTGCCGTTTTACTAAGTGAGGGTTCCAAGTAAGGACTCGGGCCTTCTGGCGGATGCAGACCAGCCCAAAACGTTGGTTTGTCCGACAAACATAATTTGAATAACAGAATTTGAAACAGAACAAACATAAATTGAATTTGTTTGTCCGACATAATTCCAAACTCATGAGATTTCGTCTGTTTTTGCATTATTAATTTATTACAAATTCTGTCCTTTGTACAAGTTGCCTAGAACTTCTTTAAAATGTGTGAATTTTCAGTCGATTTTGGTGGTTTCGGTAAAGCCATGGCGCTGATAGGCTCCCCTTGAATCCGTCCTCTTAGGCCACTGGCGGATCCAGGGGGAGGGGGTATCTGGGGCAAATGCCCCCCTCCCCCCCACAGGAATCTGGGGGGGGGGAATTCTATACAAGTATGCCCCCCCCCCACCCGCGCGTTCCCATTTATCGTAAAATCGTAAAAAAAGTGTCTGTAGCAGTCAAAATCCAGCTATCCAGTCAAAACCGGAAAATTTCGCAATTGCTTATACAAATTTAGAAAATAGGAAAATGAACTGAAAGTGAAAAACAATGATCTTAGGAGAAATCTGAATAAAAACGGAAGCTTTTTTCTCTAGTGAGTGAATTTGAAGTTTGTATTTATCCCTTGCTTTCAATGATAGACAAATCAGCGCACCTGATGCAATTCAAGCAGCCC
>JAXIVJ010016347.1:2500-29107 GCA_036785665.1 Chirona hameri | reverse complement strand
ATATATATATTCGCAATCCCGATATATTGCATCCCGATAGATGGATGGATATTTGATTAGATGGATATTTTTTTTGTTTTATAGATGGATAACTTTTTTTACTTTTTGACTTATTGGTTGGATTTGTGGGACTTGTTGGACTTGTTGGACTTGTCGGACTTGTGGACCTTGTCGGGATTGGACTTGTCGGGCTTGGACTATTCGGGCTTGGACTTGTTGGACTTGTTGAACTTGTCGGACTTGTCGGACTTGTCGGGATTGTCGGACTTGTCGGATTTGTTCGGGTCTTGTCGGACTTGTCGGACTTGTTAGACTTGCATCTTCAACTCCAACCAACCCATCTCCAACACTGCTATAGATATTTAACGCACTTGTAATTTAACGGAATTTCTCCGGAATGGAGGTTCCCTATGCATAAAGGCACGTGAATTACACACAGATTGTTGGCTGTGTTTTTCCACAGCTCGGGAACTACAGACGCCCGCTCAAATATTAATATTTATCGGTGATTCTCCCTGTACGGAGGTTCCATGTTCACAAAGGCAAGTGAATTCAACCGCGGGCAGACTCGAAAACCTTGCTGTGTGTTCGAGTGCATAACGGACACTACTCAAATAGATATATAGGAGGGATAGGAAGTAGATAGGAGATGACGTTATGCTCCGAAGCTATAGAACCAATTTGGATGGGGTCTTCACCATTCGATCTGGCGTGTTCCAAAACGGTGCCGTTTTGAGTTTTATCCACTTTGTTCAATCTAAGTGGACCAAACTTTATTCGACATTATTGCAGTGAATTAAGCGTTGAGACAGTTATAGCACTTTTCATTTGAAAAAATGTGGATGAAAATTCCATAGGCACTTATCATATATACAACCTTGAATAATTCAGTGGACCAAACTGTATTAAACTCAAAACAGCACCGTTTCTGACCACGCGGATCGAATGGTGAAGAAATCGACAGATCGGTCCCATAGTTTCGGACCATGGCTCGTCGGTAACGGTTTGGGCGGTTTTGGTCCAATTTGGTCCACTTAGAGTGGGACCAAGCTGTATAAAACTCACTACGACACCGTTTTCAGACCACGCCGGATCGAATGGTGAAGAAATCGCCCAGCTCGGTCCCATAGTTCCGGAGCATGGCTCGTCGGCAAATTGGTACTAAATGCTTTAGGTCAAATTTAGTCCACTTAGGGTTGACTTAATTGGACAAAAATCAAAATGACACCGTTTCAGACCAGTTTGAGTTAAATGGTGAAACAAATCACTCAGATCGGTCCAGTAGTTTCGTGAGCATGGGCCTGTCGGCTAATCTGGTCGTTTTGTATACCCTCCTGTTTTATGGCCTTAAACGTAACCAGTCCACCAATGGCGCATGCGTCGAAAGCGCCGCCACAAATCGCTATAGCCGTGACGTCATAAATAAAATCAAGAATGTTTCTAAAAAAATACGCAAGGTTAAGTGATAGTTTTAGGACAGAAGACGATCTAAGTTGTGTGTGAGAAGTACAACGACAAATCTACAAAAATACGCTGAATGTTTTAGGCATAAAAACCTAACACCTGTCCCCAACCCCATTGCTGCTGTGTGCTAAGCAATTTGGGTCTAGCCTTATGCGTTTTTGCCAGAGTGAGAGGATGAATACCCTACTGTAAAAGAGTAGCAATGTGTACCACCACCGTTATCGACCTCAACGTTGACTCTGTTCTTCTTTGCAGTCCCTGAAGAAAACTGAGCCATGCGAATGTCGTCAAACTGAAAGAAGTCATACGTGAAAACGATACGCTTTACTTTGTTTTCGAATACATGAAAGAAAACCTATACCAGATGATGAAGGAAAGGTGAGTAAAATTAGTCCCTGTTAGTTCTCAATTGTGAGCAAAATCATAAGAAAAGGGTTTCACTGCCAATGTGTAAAGTTGAAGATTTAGGCGAAGCTCGCGTAGTTTCATGTAAATGCAGTTTCACGATAGAACTATTTTCTCACTATATCTCACGGCGTAATCATGGCCCACATGACGTTGTTAAGTGGAAATATTGATTTACATACATCAGGAAGCTTTTACCAATGCTTTTGGCATCAGCGTATTACACCTCTGACAGTAGGTTGTGCCATCATGTCGCAATCTAAGGCGTTAACCTTTCGCCCGGGTAGGGGGGGGGGAGTGTTGGGGTTGGACGCCACCCCCTCCCTCGTTTCCTAGAATAACTCGCGCAATTTCCAACCGATTGCGATGAAAACTTCCAGTACCCTACTTTTGAATAAAAAAATCCATATACACTGATAATTTTGAATTTCTAACCCACATGACCCGTGGCCTATGACCTGTTTCTCAAGGTCATGTCAGGCGCAACTGGCGTCCCGCAGTATCAATGCTTGTAACTTGTGCAGTTTCCCAAGTGTTTGTTGTTCAGGAGCATATGCACAGGTGTTTCAGGTGACAGTTGTGGTTTCCACTGAGATTGTGACCCCGATTGACCTTTTCAGAGGTCAACTGAGATTATTGACCTCCGATGACCTCAGTTTACTTTTTTGGGCTTCTGGCGGTTTCTAGGACATTTTGTGACGCTGATTTCGAATTTGGAATCCATTTTACATAATTATATGTTCCACTGGGGTCATGCGCTTCTCTCCGTGGGGGTCACGTCAGGTCAACCGAGGTCACTGACCTCAGATGACCTGACATGACCTTTTTAGCATTTGGCAGTTTTTAGGACAATTTTGTGACGCTGATTACGAATTTGGCACCCATTAAGCATTACAATATGCTCATTCACGATTCTAGCTCGATAAAATTAAATTTATACGCATTTACAATTTTGATGACTTTTTTGGTCATTGACATGACTTCAAAGGTCACATAATGACCCAAGACCTCACAATCGGATATGAACCGGCTTCCTCTTGTCACAAGCAACACGCTCGTCTTTGAATCGAAGCTCTAGCTAAAATTAGGGGCGAAACGCTAAGGGGAGGGAGTCGTACCCCCCGTACCCGAACGCGTAGTGACTTTGCCCTACCCGGGCGAGGGTTAAATGGAAAGTATGGCCCATCAACCCAAATCACCTCGATTTTGACCTTTCACCTGACTGTGACCTGACATGTAACCTTATTTTGACAGTTTCGCGGATTGCTTAGATGCGTCTCATAACAGAGACGCATCTAAGAAATCCGCGAAACTGTCAAAATAAGGTTACATGTCAGGTCACAGTCAGGTGAAAGGTCAAAATTGAGGTATTTGGGTTGATTGGGGCCATACTTTCCATTTAACCCTCGGCCGGGTAGAGCAAAATCACTACGTGTGTTCGAGGTAAGGGGAGGGGGAGGGTGGTACGACCCCTCCCCCTTAGCGTTTCGCCCCTAATTGAGCTAGAGCTTTGATTCAAAGACGAGCGTGTTGCTTGTGACACGAGGAAGCCGCTCACATCCGATTTTGATTTCATATCCGATTATTGAGAGCTTTCGATTGCTGCCTTGCGCGTCTCGCTGCGGTTATTGGTTCGGAAGATAACGAGGGGGCAGAATATGCCCCCTCCCGCCCCCCAGCTCGGCTGAATGTTCGGCTGAATACCCCAGCGGGAACGGTTTAACGACGCGCTCTACCCCTCCCCCCCCCCTGCCGCGGTCAACAACTTCTCGCTAACGGCTAACGGTCTGCTACCCCTCCCCCGTCAACAACTTCTCGCTAACGGCTGACGGCCCCGCTACGTCAACAACTTCTCGCTAACGGCTGACGGCCCAGCTACCCCCCCCCCCCCCCACTCAGAAACTTTTTGGAAATACGCCACCGGATTTGCTCCCCCCCCCCCAACAAAAACACGGCTATGTCCGCCCCTGGCTCTAGCTCAATTGGGGCCTAAACGCCAGGGGTGTCGTAGCACTCGTACCTCTCCCCCTTGCACGGTCACATAGGTATCACACCCTGCACTGGCGAGGGTTAAGTTAATATTGTTAGATCATGACATATCATTCGCGCGTCTTGACGAGAAAGCGCAATGGCCTAAATTGGAACTCTCTACCTTAGTGCAGTAAGCAATTATGGTCAGGTAATTATGGTCTGATTAATGCCCTGGAACATTGGTACGGTCTAAGACCATTTTCTCATCAACTTACTATCCGCCCACTCCAATTTTGTTATGGTATATTGCTAACATCCTGAACAACAAAATATCAAAATATTAAGAAAATCGAAGACCACGTGTTTTTGGCAATGTCAATTTTACAATTTCGGTCAAGGTCAAATAAGGTCAATGTTCACTGACCTTATTTGGTTGGTATTTATATCAAAGCCTGTTTTATGGTCTATCACTTGCATTTCGTTGCAACGTGCCAAGACTTAAACTTTCCAAGTTATGATGCGTTGGAAATTGTCGTACGCCTTGTGGATGTCAAAGTTTGTTGACCTATAACTCAGCGACCTGAGGTCATATTTTAACCAAAATGGGATTGAGAATTGGGAAGAAGGGAGAGATAGAGAGATAGAGAGATAGAGAGACCTATAACTCAGTGACCTGAGGTCATATTTTAACAAAAATGGGATTGAGATTTGGGATAAAGGAGAGACAGAGCGACAACAGAGTGACAGACATACAGACAGACAGACAGACAGACAGACAGACAGACAGACAGACAGACAGACAGACAGACAGACAGACAGACAGACAGACAGACAGACAGAGCGAGAGCGAGAGCGAGAGCGAGAGCGAGAGCGAGAGCGAGAGCGAGAGCGAGAGCGAGAGCGAGAGCGAGAGCGAGAGCGAGAGCGAGAGCGAGAGCGAGAGCGAGAGCGAGAGCGAGAGCGAGAGCGAGAGCGAGAGCGAGAGCGAGAGCGAGAGCGAGAGCGAGAGCGAGAGCGAGAGCGAGAGCGAGAGCGAGAGCGAGAGCGAGAGCGAGAGCGAGAGCGAGAGCGAGAGCGAGAGCGAGAGCGAGAGCGAGAGCGAGAGCGAGAGCGAGAGCGAGAGCGAGAGCGAGAGCGAGAGCGAGAGCGAGAGCGAGAGCGAGAGCGAGAGCGAGAGCGAGAGCGAGAGCGAGAGCGAGAGCGAGAGCGAGAGCGAGAGCGAGAGCGAGAGCGAGAGCGAGAGCGAGAGCGAGAGCGAGAGCGAGAGCGAGAGCGAGAGCGAGAGCGAGAGCGAGTGAGAGCGAGAGAGAGCGAGAGAGCGAGAGAGCGAGAGAGCGAGAGAGCGAGAGAGCGAGAGAGCGAGAGAGCGAGAGAGCCAGAGCCAGAGCCAGAGCCAGAGACAGAGACAGAGACAGAGACAGAGACAGAGCCAGAGCCAGAGCCAGAGCCAGAGCCAGAGCCAGAGCCAGAGCCAGAGCCAGAACCAGAGCCAAAGGGCCCGGGACGGGACAGTTTGTAACAGGGGAAGGGGCCCCGGAACAGGGGGCAGCGGGGGCGCTTGCCCCCCCCCCCCCCCCAAAAAAAAATGTGGATCATCGAATTGCAAATAATTGTCTTATCCCGTTGAAATGACAGGGAAAGTTTTGGTTCAGATGCGTTGATCTACGCTACTGTTCAACGATACTTTATTTCTTACCGATTTTGTTTTTACCGCAAGGCTATGACGGGAATGTTTGCTAGTTGCTACGTTTCTCAGAGATTGCATCCACGAGTCCCGAATCCCATACGTCTAGATAGAACCCTTACAGCCCTCATGGGTCATGCATGGGTTACCGCAACAGACAAATTAGTTTTTCATCAGGAATGCTGAATGCAAGTGACCACTGCCCCGGGTTTTGTCCATCCACGTCTTGCGCAACTCGGCTCGTGGGCCGGGTTTGGGCGGACTCGCCCCTCCCCGGCCAGGTCCTGCCCTCGGGCTGGGTTTGTTAGTGCCGTGTGCAGACATGGTAATCAGCTGACTTCGTCAGAGAGGTTTTCAGAGGCGATGCCAAGATCGTGGTAGCTTACCCCGCCGCAAAGCGGCATAATCTGTTCTTTGCTAATATTTCGAAAGTCTCTGAAATTTATCATTGCAATCATAGCCTGAAAGTTGAAATGAAGCTTTCGGCAATGCGCTTCTAATGAATATGAGTTGATTTCTTAATTCTTCGAAACAGCCAAATACAACGGGAAATTGGGTGGGACT
This sequence comes from Chirona hameri, assembly GCA_036785665.1. Lineage (NCBI taxonomy): Eukaryota > Metazoa > Arthropoda > Thecostraca > Balanomorpha > Balanidae > Chirona > Chirona hameri. Next base: position 23,019 of record JAXIVJ010016347.1, on the reverse strand, counting down.
AGTGTATACTGGACTAGTGATTATGATGATACCATTGCAACTGTGGACCCCTATTCGCCAAATTTGATCCAGCTTGATCAAGCTGTCTTATCATTAGGCATGCTTATCAGGCAGAATCGGGGGTTTAACATGGGTAGCGCGTGCCATGGGTAGCGCAACTATGGGTAGCGCGTGCCACGCGTTATCTCCATATTCCATATTCGTTATATCCATATTCAGTATCGAATATGGATATCGTTCGGCGAATGGCTCCACCCTAGACCAATCAGCAGACATGGGCGGATCCAGGGGGGGGGGGGTTGGTTGGATGGGACATGCCTCCCCAAACCGACTGAATTCGGCGCAAATTGACAGATTTCCTGATATAGAAAACAATTAAATCGATTTTGACTAAGAAACATTTGTTTTAAATCAGCTCTCAATGCATAAGCATGCGACATCCGATGAGTTTTAAGCATTGTGTGAGACTTTTAGGGATTTGCCCCTCCCCAAAAAACGTTCTGGATCCGCCCTTGTCAGCATAGCGCTCACTTCGTACAGTCACACAAATGTACGAACTTGACTGGCGAGATAAACGTACAACGGGCAGAAATCGACATTTTCTCTAGGCAATACTTTGCCTCCATGCCCAGTAGAGTGGTATCGTGTGTCTGCCGGCGGCGCGGTGATATCTGGAGGAGCGACTAAATTTCCCGCGCGCGCACGTGCGTGCGTGCGTGCGTGCGTGCGTGATTTAAGGCCGCTTAACCCTATTTGCAACTGGTGGAGGGGGGGGGGGGATTCCGCCTCCCATCATGTTTTTCGCAGATATCTCCAGAACGGAAAGGAGCAGGCCCATTACATTTTGGTGTTTTTCCCAAAATAGATTTCCACATAAGGAGTAAAAATTTTGAGTTCTTAACCTGAACAGAGGCGGTTCCAGGGCCCGGTTTTGGGAGGGTTTTGCGGCGACATTTGGCGATAATACGGCAATGCGATCTTCACGGTTTCTTCCTAACTGCCTCAAGTATGAAGGCGTTACATCGGTTTACGGTGATTGAAACAAATGCAAATTGGTTGATGTTAATGACATCATACAAATTGCATGGCAAAGCCGGTTTCAGGGACTTGGAAAGGGGAGGTTTCTAGGAAGTATGCAACGCTTGGCGGGAAGTCAATAGGCTATGCAGGGGGACATGTATAGCTATCAAGATGTAACAGATAGTTTTTCCTTCCATTATTTGCATAATTTATTACACAGAGAGTTGCAGGGGCGTGTCCAGGCACATGACAGGGGGGGGGGGGTCTGGCATGGTGATGACGATATGCCAGCGATTACGGCGCAATAGACGGTTAGTGTATAATTATATATGCACATGTGAGGCAAGAGAGGGAATGAAGTCATTTTTTGTTTGCAGAGACGCGTTCAGGAATGGAAGAAAGGGGGTCATATTATTGCAAGGAAACGAAGATGCATTGGTCTACAATGACATAACATACTGCAGTTTTCGGATGAAACACGCACCAAAGGGTATTCTACGAACGATTATAAGATAATAGGCGTGTCCAGGTAGGATAATAGGCGTGTCCAGGTAGGGTAAAAAGGAGGGTAACCAATGCGAATTGAAGTTGTAAGTGAAATAGTCACTGTTGACTAGTTATTATCATAATAACGGAGAATATACCTATCAAAAGGTCTTACGCCTTCCCAATTTGGATCCTGGATACGCCTATGATGAAGTGCAACATCCAAAAAGGAACTATCTACGATCAGTAACTTATTTATAGTGCTGGGTAGCAACTTGCCTGCGGTTAATACTTTCTCTATTTGGCCTCCCCTTTTCACTAACCTGGTACCGCCTATGGCGAAAAATGTGCTTTATAACTGTTTTGTCTAATGTCACAATAACACAACATTTCATTTATATAAAAACAACATCAAAGAACGGGTGTATCACGCATTTACTTCACCCCCATATTGAGTGACCTGCACACGCCTATTATTTTGTAATGTTCAAAAGTCACCGCCATATATCAATCTCAAATTCAATCTCTATCGATCCCCATTAGTTGCGCTAAAACGGTTGATAAACATGACAGCTGTGTTGGATCATGAATATCTCTAAGATTTGTAGTTTTTGCCCCCCTGTTGCCCCCCATCCAAACTTTCGGATTTTTTTTGATTTTTTAGAAATGTAAATCGTGTTGAGCGGATTCAAACGCCGTTTGATTTTTGAAAATCGGACAGGTGGATATCGAGATCTCCGGGGGGAGGGGGGGGGGGGGGGCGTGGCGGAATCCCCCCCCCCCGTTACAAATAGGGGTAGCCAGGAGCCTGTTACAAATAGGGTTAGCTCTTTCTAAATTGGCCTGGTTTAGGATTATTGTTATGGATGATTCGTCATAACTCGCTGCCGACTGTCTGCGCCGCAGGGACAAGATGCTGTCGGAGCCGGTCATACGCAACATCATGTACCAGGTGCTGCAGGGTCTGGCGTTCATGCACAAACACGGCTTCTTCCACCGCGACATGAAGGTGAGACTGGTCTGAAGGTGAGACTGGTCACCGGGACATGAAGGTGAGATAAGCGGCTACAACTGGTCTGTGGTCATCTCTGATCATCCCGTATAATATAGGATTGATCGCATTGTTGATAACTTCCCGAACGCACAACTGTATCATGGCATTGCCAGACATGATTTTTAGACAGCATCGGGGTTTTGACATGCTCAATGTTTGCGTGTGCCACGCGCTACACTACCACCCATAGCAGAATGTAACATTCATGTCAATTTTCCATTTGATTTGAATTGTTAACCCGCGAGTTACTGGGGTATATTTCATAACGCGACTTACTGGGGGGGGGGGGGGGGGGGCTATTTTTCCCCCTCCCCTCCGATCTCCGGAACTACTGGACCGAATGTAAAAATTCAAACGAGCATGCCACTCGGTCGGGTGTCTCTCCCGTGCACACTTTGCCTAGTTATTAAACTTCCGGCAAAGTTTTGTGGCTCAGACGTAGTCAGCATTTGTTTCAGTAACACTAGGTAGCGATACTTATACAATATACATGCTGTATACATGAAGCCAGCCGAGGTCATCAATCACATCGCTCACATGATCGAATTTCCTCCTGCCAGAGACCACTCGCGCAGCGAACCTTACTAGCTTCTGAAGCCCTTTGCGTTGCGTCGCATTGCTAGCGCCATATACGGACAGACAGTACCGAATCGCCGAGAACACCAGACCTTGCACCAACGTAACCATCACTGACTGGGCGAGACTGTGCCTGCTGTGGCTCAGTCCGCACAAAGTGCCAGTACACCGCCGTACCCCGTCGTCTGTTACGGTCTGTATGTGTGGCGAAAGTCATGTCACTATCCCACCAGACACCTAGGTTTGTAACAGTGTTTGAGCAAGTGATGGTTAAGCCGGAAAAGGTAATGCTGATTCGAGGAAGGCACCGAGTCATTTCGCGGGTACCGAGCGCGATGAGCTGCGTCTTTGCCGCGTTAATTTTGAGGCCATTTTTTCCATACCAGTTGGAAAAGACACCGACTGTTTTCCATGGATTGGATAATCTCATTCAGGTCTTTCGGTGGGCCAGAAACGTACAGTTGGACGTCATCAGCGTAGGTGATGTTGGCAGTGGACTCATCAGTGTAGAGAGGTAGGTCGTTAATGTATATGTTGTGCAGTAATGGCCCAAGAGAAGAACCTTGATAGGTGCCAATGGGGTTGATAAGGGGTCGGGAGAATGTGCGGCCGCGAGATGTTTCGGTGGTCTGAATCTGCACGCGCTGATAATGATTGGTCAGGTAGCATTGGAACCAGCGCGTGTCCACATGCGGAACTTTATATACTTTTGGGGTTGTAGCTACAACTGCATCCACAAAAACTACAACCCCAATCATTAATATTACAACCCCAACATTGCCAGTGAATGCCTACCCAAGTAAATAAATACAGTAAATGATACACAAAACTAAAGGATTTTTCACCAAAATAATTTTCAGTAACAATCATAACAAAACAATTCATAAATATATGAACACAGAAAAGGACAAACTTTAAAATGTTAGTAAAGTTTGTCATAAAATAACATTTAAAATCCAACAATAGGTAGTACAACATGTTATCCCAAAATTACTAAGAAAGACTATGTAGGTACCCAGGGGTGTAGGGTCATATTCAGTTGGGTCAAACACACTATAGAACAACACTACCTACTGACAAACGGGTAACATTTCTGTCAATTTCAGACACCCACAAAATGGCAATCTATAGGTGTTAACATAAAAACATGAGCAAAACAAGATTGAGTGTAGCATATTTTACATTGGGCTTAGTTCTGGATAGGTCACACATTTAACATTAGAGTGCACCCTTACGCGGTTGGCAAAAGTTATATTACATTTTGAGCTAAAATATGCTGGTGAAATTGACACTTAATGAAAAACTTGAACAATATTATACATATTTTGGTGTGTGAAAGACGTGAAGGCATACCAATCATCCTGAGCTGGAAAAAGACCACAAATAATCATAGACCCAAATCATGAGTTTAAATTTAGGATTAATTTATCACAACCTTCAATTTTTAGCCAGACACATTATTTTCACAAGATATACCTGGTCATGGTGTTGAAAAGTAGAGGGCCACATCAGTAAAAGTCATTTTAAAAGAGAATAGCCTAATCCAACATCAATCAAACAAAAACGCATGTGAAAACAGCATAAATATTGAAAGCAATATACAAGGGCAAAATAAATGTACATATTTGACATAGCTGCGTCATATTTGTCTCTTTTATTCAGCTACGTCAAATTAGCAGTAGATTGATATTGCTCAGTAGTATCCATCTATTGGGCAATCTAAAATTTGAGGCACGTAGCCTCAGAATTTCCTGAAACTTGGCAGGTACGTCCTCCTTGCCACGCTGAATACGAAAAAACTAAAATTAGTCTATAACGCGGGTTACTTTCAGAGTTATACCGTTTTAGAGATCTACAGTTTTGAGTCCCGTCGCCTCAGAATCGCCTGAAACTTGGCAGGTAGGCCCTCCTTGCCACGCTGAACACGAAAAACGTAAGATTAGCCTGGAACACGGGGTACTTTCAGAGTTATAGATTTGTTTAAGTTTTGAATGTCTGTCTTCCTTTATTTTGACACGACTGCGCAGGAATTGGAGAGCTTTCCGCGTCAAGTTAGCCAGATATTCAACTGACAGACATTCAAAACTTAACACGTTATAACTTTAAAAATAGCCCGTATTCCAGGATAATTTTACGTTTTTCGTGTTTAGCGTGGCAAGGAGGACCTACCTGTCTAGTTTCAGGCAATTTTGAGGCGACGGGCCTCAAAATTATAGATTGGGCAATATCAATCAGATGCTAATTTTACGTACGTCTTTTATTATTCCTAAAAGGCAGGGTATTAATCCTCGCCCTACAGGGGGGGGGGGGGCTGACAGAACCCTGAGGGTTTTCTTGAATAACTTTTTACACATGCAATGCATCTTGCTGAAATTTTTGGTAGTTGAGTTTTACGACAATTATACGTAGGCTGTAAAACTTTAATTGAAATTGGTTGAGTAGTTTTGGAGATAATCATGTTTTGATGACGTCATGTTGGTAAAAAATGATAAATATTTGCAAAATCGTAGAAAACAGAGTTTTGAAACAAATTGCAAACGCAATTCACCAAAGATACAAAATAGCATTCTCTTTAAAATGGCGATCTCGGATTTTCAAAATTTTGGGGTTTTGACCCCTAATTGTTTTTTTTAAATCCCCACAAAATCAATATTTTCAAAGATATTAGAAAACCGGAATTCATGTGAGAGTACTGAGTATGGACAATAGCCATACCAAATTTCAAAGCAATATCTTCATTTTTGACTGAGTGATAGCTCTCTAAGTGTAAGAAACTGATGACGTCATTTTTTTTAATATTTTGTTAAAACTTTTTTTTTGACAAGATACGAACAAATAATTACCTTTTTTGTATTTCTGAGCCAAAACTGGTCTAGGAACATGCCTTTTTATTTACATTTATCAATTTCTAATTTTGAGGTTTTCTGCATGGCAAAATCTCTGTTCCGGACGTGGTAAGGCCGAGGTCATTCACTTGACCTGGAAGGTCACCCGTTGACCTGAAACCTAAAATTCGCATACTGTTAGATTCCTCTCATGACAGGCAACATGCTGGTTCTTACCGCATTGCTCAAAGTTACTTGGTTTGGAAGTTAACAGGGGGGCCTGTCAGACCCCCCCCCCGTAAGGCGAATGTGAAAAAAGCTCCCGTAGGGAGAGGATTAATCCATCACCGAAATGACCACTTTCTCATTGACTTCCATGTTAAAGCATCACCATTTATTTCTCAAGCTTTTATCCTAACATAACCTCACCTCACCTCACCTCACCTCACCTCACCTCACCTCACCTCACCTAACCTAACCCTTGGAGCCAGTTTACATATTTTTAAAGAAGTCCATCGGCCGAAGCCCGAAATCCTCAATATGTTGTGACGTTTTGGTGATTTTAAGTCATTTACGGTGATAAAGTTAGTTATTCGGTGATGGGATTAATGTATTGCCTTACTAAAATAGTGCTGTTTGGTTCTCGCCTAATTTGTTTGCCTTGTGCATGGGTGGAGAATCCTATAGGGCAGCCCCGGCCGCGGCCGGGGCAACCTCAAAGTTGCCTCGGCGGGGCCGGGGCAGCCATTTTTGAGAGACCTTTTTTTGCAAGACCTTAGTTATTATTTAAAAAGAATAAAGAAACGCAAATATAATCCCAGCATAAAAATGCATACTTGGTACGACTATCTGTGAAAATATGGGTAAAATTGCGCTTTCGGTGCGCTTTCGAAATGGGGGGGGGGGGGGTAGTCAAAGGAGGCTGAGCCTTGCCAACTTTGTCTTAGTGAACACCTCGGGCAGGTCAGAAAACTTATATTTTCGGGGGAGGCACAGTTGGGGTCGCTATCTCCGGTCTAAAAGAGGCATATTGTCCGATCTAAAGGGGTGCCGCCGGCACTCACGACTCAAGGGGCTCCACCTGCACTCGAGAGTGGCACCTTCGGTGTCCAGACGCCCAGGAGAGGCGCCCTCAATCGTGATTCCCCCCGCATGTCCATGAAGTTAGCGACGGATTCGGATTCAAATTCAGCGTCGAGTAGCGATTCGCTTCACAATGTGGTGACAGGTCAATTGGGGCACGCTGATCACGAAATGGCATTCATTTTGACATTCACGGTAATCTTAGCCGAAGTTATTGTCCGATCGCCAAAATAATGGTCTCATTCGATTACTCGGGTCAGTATATAGCCGTAGCCTTCGCAACCTCACTCGTAGCAAATGACATTGGCCCTCAATTTCAAGATCAATGGCGATTGGATTAAACTTCGGGTCGTTTTGAGTCCTTTGACCTTGAAATTCAGGGTCAAGGTCATTTTCCACGAGTGAGGTTGCAAAGGTTACGGCAGATACTGACCCGAGGAATATAATGAGACTATTATTTTGGCAATCGGCTTCTAACTTCGGGTCGTTTTGAGCCGCCCCGTCATATGGCCTTGAAAATGAGGGTCAATGTCATTTGCCACGAGTGAGTTTGCGAAGGCTGTGGAATCGAATGAGGAATCGAATTAACCCGAGGAATCGAATGAGACCATTATTTTGGCGATCGGACAATAACTTCGGGTTATTTGTCCTTTGACCTTGAAAATGAGGGTCAAGGTCATTTGCCTCCAGTGAGGTTTCGAAAGCTGCGCCTAGATATTGGCTCGAGGAATAGAATGATACCATTATTTTGTTTTGCGATCGGACAATAACTTCGGGTCGTTTTGAGCCACCCCGTCCTTTGACCTTGAAGATGATTTTGAAGATGACATTGAATGTCAAAATGAATGTCATTTGCGTGATCAGCGTGCCCCAATTAAACTGTTCCCACATTTTGAAGCAAATCGCTACTCGACGCTGAATTCGAATCCGATTCCGTCACTAACTTCACGGACCGCCACGTGCCACGTGCCCCCTAGGGCCCCTTGGTTGCGCCCCTGTCCTCGGCCGGGGCAACTTTGAAAACAATTATCCACCCATGGCCTTGTGAGTTGTGGGAAATATCAAATATGTTATAAGTATTTTTATATCTCACTGTAATATATAAAAGGACCGGACCTGGACCATCACCAGGAGGAGGTGCCTTTCTTGCAAGAAATGGCTAGTTGCTGAATCACACCATTTATGTACAACCTTAATATTGATATTGGCTGATTATTGTTGTGTGAGCTACCATGAGGTAGTCTTTGCCTACTTTGACCCAACATGATACTTTCAATTTGTTTAAGATTGCACACCTCGCTGTTGCTAAAAATACGTCAGTAATGAGGTATACAACCTATGTTCATTCTAAGGTGTTAAACTTCAATTTTGCACATACTTCATTTTTATCATTAGTCGCTTTTACTACTCCCCCCCCCCCCCCCCGGTCGCCGACCCAATTACAACCCCAACGAAAAACAAAAAGTTCCGCCTCTGCGCGTGTCTACACCATAGAGATCTAGCTTACGCAGCAGTGAGTCGTGTTGGATACAGTCGAAACAGCGAGAGCAGTCCAATAGGCAGAGAAGAGTAATCTCACGCTGGTCCATAGATCGAAAAACATGGTCAGTGAGGGTGAGCAAGGCAGTGTCAGTGGAGTGATTGGTCCTGAAGCCGTGCTGGTTATTTTCACTGTTCGATGATAATATCATTCGATGCGCATCGATGAGACAAACACAATGGTCAAATCTGTTTTACTCTATAATGTTTCTATAAAAAGTTATTCCTTCAAAATAATTCGGCGATTTTTAGAATGTTTCAAATTTAATGGATTATCCTGCCCTAACTATTGACGTGATGTAAATTATGATGCAACTTGTATTGACAAAATTCGATTATCTTTCGAACCCTTTTTCGGCGCGTCGCTAACTCTTTTAGTTATCGAGATATATACGGTTTTAGCAAGGGCACTCATATATAGCCAAAATTTGATCTTTGGTGACCTCTGGTGACCTCTGGTGGCCTCATTATTGATTTTACCCATACAAAAACGATATCCTTTCGATAGAGCTTATATCGGCCTATCTAAGAGCGTTTTGCACTTGTCGCTTCGTTGCGTGGTTTTCGAGATCTGGGGGGAGGCGAAAATCACCCCCCCCCCCGGCAGTTCGTTGTTGATGCGAAACCCCGCAGTGCTCGGGGGACGCGGGCATTCCGCACCCATCTGCTGTTATCCACATCTCTCTATATGACCTAGGATCAGATGAAATTAGTGCAATACATCATGTTACGTACAATTATTGTCCTGTTCGTGAAACATATTGTACAATAATACAAATCGAAAATACAGCACGTTTTGGGAGATAGCTGCCCACATCGAAAAATATGCGTGCCCCCCCCCCCCCCCCCGTGAAAATCCCTTACAGGAGGCCCTGCTTTGTTCTACAACACATATCCAAAATTGAATTGGCAATGCCGCCGATCTAATTCAGAGTTAAAAGATCATGAAAAAAGACTAGGTGGTGGCCGCACTTGGCTCCAAAGTTCGGGGGAGCGTGTTGCCCCCACTGTCCCCCCCCCCACGGCTCCCGCGTCCCTGCTAAGATATCTTAATCTTAGATGTACGATACTTGAAGGATCTTAGCTATAGTTTTACTAGAACAAGTAATTAATTGTATACTTTTTTATAATAAATTTAGTCCAAATGTTTTGAATGGATGGATTTTCGAGGCCAGTCCCCGCGCTAAGCAGAGCTTGTTGCGCAGGTCCTGACCTCACCACCCGATCGCGCAACTCCTGATGGCCAGTCAGGAGCAAATAGCGTGCGCCGAAGCGACTCGAACCCGGGCTGCCACTACCGGGATAGGTCTACCGGGATAGGGATATGTATACAACATGACTAACAGTAGAAATGCAGTGGCGATGCTTATACCATACCTCTGATGTGACTCAAGTATTGTGTTTTCAGCCGGAAAATCTCCTTTGCATGGGTCCCGACCTAATCAAAATTGCGGACTTTGGCCTGGCGCGCGAGATTCGGTCACGACCACCATATACGGACTATGTTTCCACGAGGTGGTGAGTATGATTCTTATGATGCCCCGTGCACTCCGCAGCCCAGTCAGCACCAACAGTCACCTGCACTCCGCAGCCCAGTCAGCACCAACAGCCATCTGCACTCCGCAGCCCCGTCAGCACCAACAGTCACCTGCACTCCGCAGCCCAGTCAGCACCAACAGTCACCTGTACTCCGCAGCCCCGTCAGCACCAACAGCCATCTGCACTCCGCAGCCCCGTCAGCACCAACAGTCACCTGCACTCCGCAGCCCCGTCAGCACCAACATTCACCTGCACTCCGCAGCCCCGTCAGCACCAACAGTCACCTGCACTCCGCAGCCCCGTCAGCACCAACAGTCACCTGCACTCCGCAGCCGGCGACACTCCCAGAACTGTCTCGCTGTGTTGGACGGATGAGCTCGTCGCGCGCGGTGGGGCTGGACGAGGTTCCACTCGCGGCGGTGCGTGAATGCTTTCCTGTGATAGGGCCGCATTTATTACGTCTTGTGAACTTGTCACTGATAACGAAAGTGTTCCCCGAACAGTGGAAGATGGCTTGTGTTGTCCCAATTCCCAAATCTGGTGACCCAAGAGTACCATCCAATAACCGACCCATATCGTTGCTAAGTGTGCTATCAAAGATTTGGAAAAGGTGGCCTGCTGCCAACTGACCACCTATCTACACTCTGCACACTTGCTTAACCCATCTCAGTACGCCTATAGGTCACGCCACTCCACCGAGGATGCCGTGCTCGACGCTGTCGAGCGCCTGGTCACCAACACCGACAACGGACTGATTTCGTCGGTAACGACGATTGATCTTTCGAAGGCGTTCGACAGCGTCGATCACGGCGTTCTCCTCACCAAGCTATCTTGGTATGGTATTGACGTGGATTGGTTTAGGAGCTACCTGAGCGGTCGTCGGCAGATTGTGCGTGGCGGACGGCTAGCTCTACCTATGTCTTGCGGTGTGCCGCAGGGTTCGATCATCGGACCAATCCTCTTCATCATGTTCACCAACGACCTTTCCGGACATCTGACTCATGGCCACCTCATCTCATACGCCGATGATACTATGCACCTCGACTGCGCGTCCCCTGACAGCTGGGTCTTGACTCTCTCAAAAATAGACTAGAGCTCACACTCAGTGAGCTCAAGTCCTGGTTTAGCGCGAACTCACTGAAATGAATGAGAAGAAAACGGATTTTCTGCTTATCGGATCCAAGCCAAATTTGAAAAAATCCACGACTTCCACTTCTCATTGACGGTTTGGCCGTACATTCATCCAAAAAGGTAACAATTTGGGCGTAATAGTAGACACCTGTCTGTCATGGGACGAGCACGTCACGCGGGTGATCCAAAAATGCAATGGCATTCTGGTCTCTCTGTACAAAATTCGTCATTACTTTTCGACAGACATTCTAAAGACTCTCATTCAGGCGTACGTATTTCCTCACATCACGTACTGCCTCTGCGTATGGGGTGGGGCAGCCAAGGGTCAGCTCCAAAGAATCCAAAAAGTCATCAACTTTTCGGCTAGAATCATCTCTGGAACCAAAAAATACGAACATATCACCCCGGCTTTAAATTCTCTCGGATGGCCGAGGATCGAAACCCTGGTGGCACACGTGACGCAATCAAGACCTACAAGGCACTGAGGAAGAGGGCGCGCCTATCGAGATCCGCGCGCTGTTTACGGCGCGTGCGGCTGTCTCCTCCCGCGAGACACGCTCGTCGGAGAGCGGAGACCTCCACCTCCGCAAATGCAACTTACTGCCACCCAAAAGGCTTTCTCATATCGCGCGGCCTCAGCTTGGAACCGTTTACCATCCTCTGTCAGATCTGCTCCGACTCTGGGCGCTTTTAAAGCGGCTGTTCGTGAGACCGTGGAGTGAGGAAATGTGTTTTTATCTTTTGACCAATCCACTGCTTTTGTGATGTTAGTATATGTGACGTTGGTATGTGCATTGTTAACGCGAATTGTGCTGTCTTACATTGACAGGCAATTTTTCAGCCTGTTGTATAATTGACGTGAGATTGTAATACCCACCTTGTGGATTGTCTTGAATATATGAACATGAACATGAGCAGCCCAGTCAGCACCAACAGTCACCTGCACTCCGCAGCCCAGTCAGCACCAACAGTCACCTGCACTCCGCAGCCCCGTCAGCACCAACAGTCACCTGTACTCCGCAGCCCCGTCAGCACCAACAGCCATCTGCACTCCGCAGCCCCGTCAGCACCAACAGTCACCTGCACTCCGCAGCCCCGTCAGCACCAACAGTCACCTGCATTTCGCAGCCCCGTCAGCACCAACATTCACCTGCACTCCGCAGCCCCGTCAGCACCAACAGTCACCTGCACTCCGCAGCCCTTTCAGCACCAACAGTCACCTGCACTCCGCAGCCCAGTCAGCACCAACAGTCACCTGCACTCCGCAGTCCAGTCAGCACCAACAGTCACCTGCACTCCGCAGCCCAGTCAGCACCAACAGTCACCTGCACTCCGCAGCCCAGTCAGCACCAACAGCCATCTGCACTCCGCAGCCCAGTCAGCACCAACAGTCACCTGCACTCCGCAGCCCAGTCAGCGCCAACAGTCACCTGCACTCCGCAGCCCAGTCATCACCAACAGTCACCTGCACTCCGCAGCCCAGTCAGCACCAACAGTCACCTGCACTCCGCAGCCCAGTCAGCACCAACAGCCACCTGCACTCCGCAGCCCAGTCAGCACCAACAGTCACCTGCACTCCGCAGCCCAGTCAGCACCAACAGCCACCTGCACTCCGCAGCCCAGTCAGCACCAACAGTCACCTGCACTCCGCAGCCCAGTCAGCACCAACAGTCACCTGCACTCCGCAGCCCAGTCAGCACCAACAGTCACCTGCACTCCGCAACACAGTCAGCACCAACAGTCATCTGCACTTCGCAGCCCAGTCAGCACCAACAGTCACCTGCACTCCGCAGCCCAGTCAGCACCAACAGTCACCTGCACTCCGCAGCCCAGTCAGCACCAACAGCCATCTGCACTCCGCAGCCCAGTCAGCACCAACAGTCACCTGCACTTCGCAGCCCAGTCAGCACCAACAGCCATCTGCACTCCGCAGCCCAGTCAGCACCAACAGCCATCTGCACTCCGCAGCCCAGTCAGCACCAATAGTCACCTGCACTTCGCAGCCCAGTCAGCACCAACAGCCATCTGCACTCCGCAGCCCAGTGAGCACCAACAGTCATCTGCACTCCGCAGCCCAGTCAGCACCAACAGTCACATGTACTCCGCAGCCCAGTCAGCACCAACAGTCACCTGCACTCCGCAGCCCAGTCAGCACCAACAGCCATCTGCACTCCGCAGCCCAGTCAGCACCAACAGTCACCTGCACTTCGCAGCCTAGTCAGCACCAACAGTAACCTGCACTTCGCAGCCCAGTCAGCACCAACAGTCACCTGCACTCCGCAGCCCAGTCAGCACCAACAGTCACCTGCACTCCGCAGCCCAGTCAGCACCAACAGTCACCTGCACTCCGCAGCCCAGTCAGCACCAACAGTCACCTGCACTCCGCAGCCCAGTCAGCACCAACAGTCACCTGCACTTCGCAGCCCAGTCAGCACCAACAGTCACCTGCACTTCGCAGCCCAGTCAGCACCAACAGTCACCTGCACTCCGCAGCCCAGTCAGCACCAACAGTCACCTGCACTCCGCAGCCCCGTCAGCACCAACAGCCGGCAGCGTCACCTGCACTTCGCGGCCCCGTCAGCACCAACAGTCACCTGCACTCCGCAGCCCAGTCAGCACCAACAGTCACCTGCACTCCGCAGCACAGTCAGCACCAACAGTCACCTGCACTCCGCAGCCCAGTCAGCACCAACAGCCACCTGCACTCCGCGGCCCCGTCAGCACCAACAGTCACCTGCACTCAGCGTCTGCACCAACAGCCGGCAGCGTCACCTGCACTCCGCGGCCCCGTCAGCACCAACAGCCGGCAGCGTCACCTGCACTCCGCGGCCCCGTCAGCACCAACAGTCACCTGCACTCCGCAGCCCAGTCAGCACCAACAGTCACCTGCACTCCGCAGCCCAGTCAGCACCAACAGTCACCTGCACTCAGCGGCCCCGTCAGCACCAACAGCCGGCAGCGTCACCTGCACTCCGCAGCCCAGTCAGCACCAACAGTCACCTGCACTCCGCGGCCCCGTCAGCACCAACAGCCGGCAGCGTCACCTGCACTCCGCAGCCCAGTCAGCACCAACAGTCACCTGCATTCCGTGACCCCGTCAGCACCAACAGCCGGCAGCGTCACCTGCGCCTGTACCTGCACGTCATCAGTCTCGAGCCTGTCGTAGGTTGCTTTAATAAAACCTCAGTCTGACTGTGCACTCACACAAAAATCAACACCCGCGCAGGGTGTCGACACCCCTAGCCCGTGTGATGCCCACACAACCTAAAACACGTCGCCTGGAAGGTGTTTTGTTTAGCACCCAGGAAGGTGTACCGGAACAACCGTGATCGCCGCTACATGGGGTGTATAGGTTTAACGGAACACCCTTGATAACCGCTGCATGGGGTGTCGAGGTGTCGCAATACGCATGCGTGGGGTGTTGATTGACACCTTAACGGGGCGTATTACGGGAGTTCGTTTACCAGTGGGAGAGGCGTAACGTCACCGCTGCATGGGGTGTCGAGGTGTCGCAATACGCATGCGTGGGGTGTTGATTGACACCTCAGCCGGGCGTATTTCGGGAGTTCGTTTACCACTAGGAGAGCCGTAACGTCACCGCTTTATAACGGGAGTTCGCTTACCAGTGGGAGAGGCGTAACGTCACCGCTGCATGGGGTGTCGAGGTGTCGCAATACTCATGCGGGGGGTGTCGATTGACGCCTCAGCCGGGCGTATTGCAGGAGTTGGTTTGCCACTAGGAGAGGCGTAACGTCACCGCTGCTTGGGGTGTCGTGACGCAGACGCATGGCGGGCGGCGGCCGCCGCCGGGCGCCGGCTCAGAGACGTGTCGCAACTCGCAAGACTCATGCCAATCTGAGCACTCTGACCTGACTCTGACCACTCGCGCCAACCTTCCCAATCTGAGCAACTAAAAATTAGTACATTTCCGTGGAAAACCGCTCCAGTATTAACAAAACCGTGAATTATTGTAAACAGATTCATGTATCAACATCAACATCACAAATCATCATCAAGCATACTCATAAATCATCATAGTTACTATGGATCAACAGTCAGCTACGTATATTCATATGTTTATAGAAGCTTGGTCGGTGCAGCTTCGACCGGATAAGCAATACAATTGGTTATGACAGGAGAGCATGAAACATATAGACGCTATCATACCTAATGTTTATCTATCACAAATTCACAACTAACTACATTTCTAAGATCAAAAGAACGCACGAAATAACGCACTTACAACTAGGTACCTATTACTCCGATCACGACAGCACGATTGACAGCCTTTCGCAACACAACGGCAACTTGAACACTGACAACGGTCGGCGCACGCACTCTGAACGACCTGCCGCGGCCAAGGCCACGGCGCAACTGAGCCGGCGCGGCCGACTGGCGGCGATGTGCGCGCGCAGCTAACGCCGCGCCGCCGTCTGCGTCACGACACCTCAAGCAGCGGCGACTGTCACACCTCTCCCAGTGGTAAAGGAACTCCTGCAATACGCCCGGCTGAGGCGTAAATCGACAACCCCCGCATGAGTATTGCGACACCTCGACACCCCATGCAGCGGTGACGAACACACAATGCACTGACACACCACGACGGTGTCTGCCATGAGTGTAGATAGCGAAGCCTCAACAATTACACTCCATGCATGAGTACATTTCCAAATTAACCCCTGTGGTAGGAGTTAACATCCGGGTCGTGTGTCGCGATTTTGTGAGTGTGGGTTACGCTCCAGCAGTTATAGTAGTCCCCACTCCCTCTCCTCCCTGTCTGCCAGGTACTGGTCGCCGGAGATACTCCAGCAGTTACGGCAGTTCCCCTCTCGTCTGTCTGTTAGGTACTAGTCGCTGGAGGTACTCCAGCAGTTACGGCAGTCCCCTTCTCACCTGTCTGTTATGTACTGGTCGCTGGAGGTAATCCAGCAGTTACGGCAGTCCCCCTCTCACTTGTCTGTTAGGTACTGGTCGCTGGAGGTACTCCAGCAGTTATGGCATTCCCTCTCTCACCCTCCCCTGTCTGCTAGGTACCGGGCGCCGGAGGTGCTGCTCCGCTCCAGCAGTTACAGCAGTCCGATCGACATCTGGGCCGTGGGCTGCATCATGGCTGAAGTCTACACCTACCGACCGCTGTTCCCCGGCAGCTCGGAGATCGACGAGATCTTCAAAATCTGCTCCGTGCTCGGCACTCCAGATAAGGTGGGCACATCAGTCCTAATTGAAAGGGTAGAAAAAGGCCGCCTTCCCAGTGTCATCAGAACAATCAAATAAATTCCAGAGACAGGAAGTATTAGCGACTACTTTGCATGCATGGTCATCTGTCTGTCTGTCTGTCTGTCTGTCTGTCTGTCTGTCTGTCTGTCTGTCTGTCTGTCTGTCTGTCTGTCTGTCTGTCTGTCTGTCTGTCTGTCTGTCTGTCTGTCTGTCTGTCTGTCTGTCTGTCTGTCTGTCTGTCTGTCTGTCTGTCTGTCTGTCTGTCTGTCTGTCTGTCTGTCTGTCTGTCTGTCTGTCTGTCTGTCTGTCTGTCTGTCTGTCTGTCTGTCTGTCTGTCTGTCTGTCTGTCTGTCTGTCTGTCTGTCTGTCTGTCTGTCTGTCTGTCTGTCTGTCTGTCTGTCTGTCTGTCTGTCTGTCTGTCTGTCTGTCTGTCTGTCTGTCTGTCTGTCTGTCTGTCTGTCTGTCTGTCTGTCTGTCTGTCTGTCTGTCTGTCTGTCTGTCTGTCTGTCTGTCTGTCTGTCTGTCTGTCTGTCTGTCTGTCTGTCTGTCTGTCTGTCTGTCTGTCTGTCTGTCTGTCTGTCTGTCTGTCTGTCTGTCTGTCTGTCTGTCTGTCTGTCTGTCTGTCTGTCTGTCTGTCTGTCTGTCTGTCTGTATGTCTGTCTGTCTGTCTGTCTGTCTGTCTGTCTGTCTGTCTGTCTGTCTGTCTGTCTGTCTGTCTGTCTGTCTGTCTGTCTGTCTGTCTGTCTGTCTGTCTGTCTGTCTGTCTGTCTGTCTGTCTGTCTGTCTGTCTGTCTGCCTGTCTACCTGCCTGCCTGCCTGCCTGCCTGCCTGCCTGCCTGCCTGCCTGCCTGCCTGCCTGCCTGCCTGCCTGCCTGCCTGCCTGCCTGCCTGCCTGCCTGCCTGCCTGCCTGCCTGCCTGCCTGCCTGCCTGCCTGTCTGCCTGTCTGCCTGTCTGCCTGTCTGCCTGTCTGCCTGTCTGTCTGTCTGTCTGTCTGTCTGTCTGTCTGTCTGTCTGTCTGTCTGTCTGTCTGTCTGTCTGTCTGTCTGTCTGTCTGTCTGTCTGTCTGTCTGTCTGTCTGTCTGTCTGTCTGTCTGTCTGTCTGTCTGTCTGTCTGTCTGTCTGTCTGTCTGTCTGTCTGTCTGTCTGTCTGTCTGTCTGTCTGTCTGTCTGTCTGTCTGTCTGTCTGTCTGTCTGTCTGCCTGTCTGCCTGTCTGCCTGTCTGCCTGCCTGCCTGCCTGCCTGCCTGCCTGCCTGCCTGCCTGCCTGCCTGCCTGCCTGCCTGCCTGCCTGCCTGCCTGCCTGCCTGCCTGCCTGCCTGCCTGCCTGCCTGCCTGCCTGCCTGTCTGCCTGTCTGCCTGTCTGCCTGTCTGCCTGTCTGCCTGTCTGCCTGTCTGCCTGTCTGCCTGTCTGCCTGTCTGCCTGTCTGCCTGTCTGCCTGTCTGCCTGTCTGCCTGTCTGCCTGTCTGCCTGTCTGCCTGTCTGCCTGTCTGCCTGTCTGCCTGTCTGCCTGTCTGCCTGTCTGCCTGTCTGCCTGTCTGCCTGTCTGCCTGTCTGCCTGTCTGCCTGTCTGCCTGTCTGCCTGTCTGCCTGTCTGCCTGTCTGCCTGTCTGCCTGTCTGCCTGTCTGCCTGTCTGCCTGTCTGCCTGTCTGCCTGTCTGCCTGTCTGCCTGTCTGCCTGTCTGCCTGTCTGCCTGTCTGCCTGTCTGCCTGTCTGCCTGTCTGCCTGTCTGCCTGTCTGCCTGTCTGCCTGTCTGCCTGTCTGCCTGTCTGCCTGTCTGCCTGTCTGCCTGTCTGCCTGTCTGCCTGTCTCTGTCTGCCTGTCTGCCTGTCTGCCTGTCTGCCTGTCTGCCTGTCTGCCTGTCTGCCTGTCTGCCTGTCTGCCTGTCTGCCTGTCTGCCTGTCTGCCTGTCTGCCTGTCTGCCTGTCTGCCTGTCTGCCTGTCTGCCTGTCTGCCTGTCTGCCTGTCTGCCTGTCTGCCTGTCTGCCTGTCTGCCTGTCTGCCTGTCTGCCTGTCTGCCTGTCTGCCTGTCTGCCTGTCTGCCTGTCTGCCTGTCTGCCTGTCTGCCTGTCTGCCTGTCTGCCTGTCTGCCTGTCTGCCTGTCTGCCTGTCTGCCTGTCTGCCTGTCTGCCTGTCTGCCTGTCTGCCTGTCTGCCTGTCTGCCTGTCTGCCTGTCTGCCTGTCTGCCTGTCTGCCTGTCTGCCTGTCTGCCTGTCTGCCTGTCTGCCTGTCTGCCTGTCTGCCTGTCTGCCTGTCTGCCTGTCTGCCTGTCTGCCTGTCTGCCTGTCTGCCTGTCTGCCTGTCTGCCTGTCTGCCTGTCTGCCTGTCTGCCTGTCTGCCTGTCTGCCTGTCTGTCTGTCTGTCTGTCTGTCTGTCTGTCTGTCTGTCTGTCTGTCTGTCTGTCTGTCTGTCTGTCTGTCTGTCTGTCTGTCTGTCTGTCTGTCTGTCTGTCTGTCTGTCTGTCTGTCTGTCTGTCTGTCTGTCTGTCTGTCTGTCTGTCTGTCTGTCTGTCTGTCTGTCTGTCTGTCTGTCTGTCTGTCTGTCTGTCTGTCTGTCTGTCTGTCTGTCTGTCTGTCTGTCTGTCTGTCTGTCTGTCTGTCTGTCTGTCTGTCTGTCTGTCTGTCTGTCTGTCTGTCTGTCTGTCTGTCTGTCTGTCTGTCTGTCTGTCTGTCTGTCTGTCTGTCTGTCTGTCTGTCTGTCTGTCTGTCTCTGTCTCTGTCTCTGTCTCTGTCTCTGTCTCTGTCTCTGTCTCTGTCTCTGTCTCTGTCTCTGTCTCTGTCTCTGTCTCTGTCTCTGTCTCTGTCTCTGTCTCTGTCTCTGTCTCTGTCTCTGTCTCTGTCTCTGTCTCTGTCTCTGTCTCTGTCTCTGTCTCTGTCTCTGTCTCTGTCTCTGTCTCTGTCTCTGTCTCTGTCTCTGTCTCTGTCTCTGTCTCTGTCTCTGTCTCTGTCTCTGTCTCTGTCTCTGTCTCTGTCTCTGTCTCTGTCTCTGTCTCTGTCTCTGTCTCTGTCTCTGTCTCTGTCTCTGTCTCTGTCTCTGTCTCTGTCTCTGTCTCTGTCTCTGTCTCTGTCTCTGTCTCTGTCTCTGTCTCTGTCTCTGTCTCTGTCTCTGTCTCTGTCTCTGTCTCTGTCTCTGTCTCTGTCTCTGTCTCTGTCTCTGTCTCTGTCTCTGTCTCTGTCTCTGTCTCTGTCTCTGTCTCTGTCTCTGTCTCTGTCTCTGTCTCTGTCTCTGTCTCTGTCTCTGTCTCTGTCTCTGTCTCTGTCTCTGTCTCTGTCTCTGTCTCTGTCTCTGTCTCTGTCTCTGTCTCTGTCTCTGTCTCTGTCTCTGTCTCTGTCTCTGTCTCTGTCTCTGTCTCTGTCTCTGTCTCTGTCTCTGTCTCTGTCTCTGTCTCTGTCTCTGTCTCTGTCTCTGTCTCTGTCTCTGTCTCTGTCTCTGTCTCTGTCTCTGTCTCTGTCTCTGTCTCTGTCTCTGTCTCTGTCTCTGTCTCTGTCTCTGTCTCTGTCTCTGTCTCTGTCTCTGTCTCTGTCTCTGTCTCTGTCTCTGTCTCTGTCTCTGTCTCTGTCTCTGTCTCTGTCTCTGTCTCTGTCTCTGTCTCTGTCTCTGTCTCTGTCTCTGTCTCTGTCTCTGTCTCTGTCTCTGTCTCTGTCTCTGTCTCTGTCTCTGTCTCTGTCTCTGTCTCTGTCTCTGTCTCTGTCTCTGTCTCTGTCTCTGTCTCTGTCTCTGTCTCTGTCTCTGTCTCTGTCTCTGTCTCTGTCTCTGTCTCTGTCTCTGTCTCTCTGTCTCTGTCTCTGTCTCTGTCTCTGTCTCTGTCTCTGTCTCTGTCTCTGTCTCTGTCTCTGTCTCTGTCTCTGTCTCTGTCTCTGTCTCTGTCTCTGTCTCTGTCTCTGTCTCTGTCTCTGTCTCTGTCTCTGTCTCTGTCTCTGTCTCTGTCTCTGTCTCTGTCTCTGTCTCTGTCTCTGTCTCTGTCTCTGTCTCTGTCTCTGTCTCTGTCTCTGTCTCTGTCTCTGTCTCTGTCTCTGTCTCTGTCTCTGTCTCTGTCTCTGTCTCTGTCTC
>JAXIVJ010016346.1:0-29107 GCA_036785665.1 Chirona hameri | reverse complement strand
GCTGAAAGGGTACGCCGACCTCATCGACTGGAGCTCAGCGGAGGTAACACAGCTACCGCTCCTGCAAGATCTCAGAGACAAAGCCTTGCAGGGACATCCTGAAAGCCCCAGCTGCTGTCCCGCCGTACCTGGTTCACACCCAGGCTGTGGAGAGGACCGTCAGGATGGTGACGGAAGCCTGTTCTTTGGTGCTGGTCGAGGAATCGAGGCACGGCCTCAATCACGGCGAGGCACCGACGCATCCTCCCGGCCATCAACTCCAAGCAGGATAAGTTGGCCTGGCGCGCGGTGCCGCGTTCGGACGTGCGACGCGCGCGGGCGGCCTCGCCTCCTTACCTGAGCGAGAGTATTCCGACCTTCGTCCAGTATTCCGACCTTCGTCCGTCCCGTGAGACTGGAGTGTGATGGATCCGGACCTTCTTCGTCTGCTTCTCTTCGCGCTCCTGGTGCGCATCTACACGTCGGCCGCCGTGCCGGCCTCTCTCCCGTGGCGGCACAGCTGGCCGTGGGAATCCGGCGGCTCTATCGCCTGCCGGCCGGCTGCGCCACCTGCGCACGCGCCGTGGAGCTGTCCCGCGCTGACAGCTGGTGGTGTGGGGTCCGGGCGGACTGTTCGGGGTCGAAGAGACCCCGGCCCGTCTCATCGCGAAGGGTTCCTTTGGAATTCGTGATAATTATCTTGTTAACGTAACTTTCCTCCCAAACCTCCACTCCCCTCTGCTCCGCTCTTATTAGAGCGGAGTAGTTGAACCCACCGCCCCCCCCCCCCTTCTCCCTGATTACAGATCCCGGTACTGCGCAGCTTCTTTTTTAGAACCTCGCAACGCCCATCCCTCCACCCCCTCCCCCTAGCCCTACTCCCCCCCCCACTCACTTGATTTGCGCCTTGCCTCACTGTTTTCATTCGGCTTTTTATCTATCTTTCCTAAACTGTCCACTGGCGGATACCTAACGGTGCATAGCCAGACTGCTTGGCCCGAACGGTCTACAAACGACCTGGAGGGGTGGCAGGTTGGTCCAACGAAGCCAGTCTGAGACCTCTTTTCACCAACTCTCTACCTACCCTACTCTAAATATCATCTTTCTTATACTTCTACGGTTTAATCGTCCCCTGCCTCCTCCTCACTTGACCTTCAGTTTCTAGCCAAAACACTTGACCTTCAGTTTCCCGCCAAAAGCTCACATTTTCCGACAGCGCTCCACGCGGTCCGCCACTTAAAACCACCCATTTTTAACACTGACAATGCAACCATCACGGCCTTCAGCTGCTTCAGTCACACTCAGCCCTTAACCCTATTTGTAACAGGCTCCTGGCTACCCCTATTTGTAACAGGGGGGGGGGCGGATTCCGCCCCCCGGAGATCTCGAGATCTACCCGTCCGATTTTCAAAAATGAAACGGTGTTTGGTTCCCCTCAATACGATCTACATTTCTAAATAACAAAACAATCTAAATTTTGGATAGGGGGGCAACAGGGTGGCAAAAACGACAAATTTTAGTGGTATTTTTGATCCAACATAGCTTTCATGTTTATCGATCGATTTTAACACAACCAATAGGAATCGATAGATATTGAATTGGAAATTGATATATCATGGTGACGTTTGAAAATTCGAAAATCATAGGCGTGTGCAGGTCACTCAATATGGGGGTGAAGTAAATGCGGAATAAAACCATTTTTTGATGTTTTTTTTAAATAAATGAAATGGTATGTGACTGTGACATTAGACAAAACAGATATAAATTATATTTTTTGCCATAGGTGGTACCAGGTTAGTGAAAAAGGGAGGTCAAATTGGGAAAAAATATTAACCGCAGACAAGTTGCTACCCAGCACTATAAATATGTTACTGATCGTGGATAGTTCCTTTTTGCATGTTGTACTTCATCATAGGCGTATCCAGGATCCAAACTGGGGTGGTGCAAGACCTTTTAATCAGTATATTATCCGCTATTATGATACTAACTAGTCAACAGTGACTATTTCACTTACAACTTCAATTCACATTGCTTACCCCCCTTTTTACCCTATCTGGACTCGCCTATTATCTTATAATCGTTCGTAGAGTAGCCTGTGGTGCGTGTTTCATCCGAAAACTGCAGTATGTTATGTCATTGTACGCCCATGCCTCTTAGTTTCCTTGCAATAATATGACCCACTTTTTCCATTCCTGAGCGCGCCTCTGCAAACAAAAATTACTTTATCCCCTTTTCTGGCCTCATATGTGCATATATCATTATAAGCTAAACGTCTATTGCCCCGTTATCGCTGGCATATCGTCATCACCATGTCAGTCACCCCCCTTTTCATGTGCCTGAACACGCCCCTGAAACTCTATATGTAATAAATTATGCAAATAAGGGAAGCAGAAACTATCTTTTATATCTTGATAGCTATAAATGTCCCTTACATCGCTCTATTGGCTTCCCGCCAAGCATTGAATACTTCCTGGAAACCCCCTTTTTTCAAGCCCCTGAAACCGCCTCTGCCATGCAATTTTTATGATAGTTCAATAACACCAACTAATTTGCACTTGTTGCAATCACCGTAAACCGATGTAACTCCTTCATACTTGAGGAAGTTAGGAAGAAACCGTGAAGATCGCATTTCCGTATTTTCGCCAAATGTCGCCTCCGAACCCACCCAAAACTGTGCCCTGGAACCGCTTCTGTTCAGGTTAAGAACTCAAAATTTTAACTCCAAATGCGGTATTCAATTCTATGAAAAGTCCCAAAATTTCATGGGCTTGCTCCCAGCCGTTCTGGAGATATCTGCGAAAAACATGAGGGGGGCGGAATCCGCCCCCCTGTTACAAATAGGGTTAAGACAACCCACACATCCACACCACACATCCACACCACTCACCCACAACGTGCCGGCCGCAGCGTTTTTTAGTTGCGCAACCGGCTCATATCCACCTGCTCCTCTCCCACGATAGCCTCCTCCCTGAGACCCGCGCACCCACCCGCCCGACCGTGAGCCCAGTGAGCCCAACCAGCGATCTGTCGAACCAATCGACATCCCCGAGGGCAGCAGCTACGTGCTGCTGCAACTGACGAGTGGTAACTCGTTCGGGGGGCTCAGCCCCTTCCAAATCAGGCGGGCCCTATCCCACCTGATCGGCGACGTAGAGTTCGCCCGGTCCATCCGATCCGGCGCTCTACTGGTCAAGGTGATTGACCGATCGCAGGCACTGACCCTGCTCGGTTAATCAACCTTTCTCGACCTCCCGATTGTGACAAAGGCTGCAGACCGCATGGACACCGTTCAGGCGGTCTGCTACGCCCCAATCCTCATGATGCTGGACGAGGAGGAGCTCCTGTACGAGCTCAAGCCCCAGGGAGTCACTGAGGTGACGAGGTTCCGTCCCCAACAGAATGGGAAACTGAGCCCCCTCTTCAAACTCAGATTTCGCGGCCTCATCTGCCCGCCCTCCATAGTGGCGGGGTGTGAGGTTCTCAAATTGAAACCCTGTGTGCCCAACCCCCGGCAGTGCTACCGGTGTGGCCGCTTCGGTCACACCGAACACACCTGCCACGCCCGAGAGCCCAGGTGCCTCAACTGTGCCGACAGGCACCTGACAACAGAGTGCCCCGCTGGAGAAGAAGCACAACGCTGCTCAAACTGTGGGGACAGACACGCTGCATGGTGCCGTGATTGCCCAGCCTGGCAAGACCAGCTGGCAACACTGGAACAGCGCAAGCGGGCGGCCGAGGCACCTGTCAAGGACAGAGCTGTGGCACAGCCCCAGGCTAGTTGGTCAGCCGCCACCTACGCCGAGGTCCTCGCTGCAAGGTCGCCTCCCCCTCTCGAGGACAGCGCCGACACGATCCCCAGACGGGACGTCCGACCGCACTCCCAGAGGGCAGAACGAGCCCATCCACCTCCCGGGACGCGACGGGAAACTCTCCCCCCTCCCACCCAACCGATGCGCCCCGAGGCGCTGCCAAAGTCTGGGGAACCATCCACCGCCCCCGGGACCCCGGCTCAGGACGAAGAGTCCCAGTCGGAGCGCCCAACCCCAACAGAGACCCTTGCCACGGGCAAGGAGGCTCCCGTCACAGACGAGGAGTTGATGCGCGCTGTAGCCCGCCGGCTTTCAGCAAGAAGCGTGACCTTGGCCGGCACAGAACCACGTGACCCACGTGACGCGCCACCGCCACCGCCGTGCGCGGCGGCTAAGTCAGATGCGCCACCGCCACCATGGCACGCGCAAACTCCATCTGACGCGCCACCGCCATCGCTGAGTGCGCTGTCATTCCCGGAGACGGGCCTGGCTGCTCCGCGCACTGAGCCACCATCGTCCCCCGGCAGCACTTGCAGCCAGTTCTCCCGCCCTCCTTACAGCCCCCTCGCCAGCCAGCCCCGGGGCCGGCTCTGAGCTGTCCTACAGCTATGACGACATGTCGGCGAACAGTGCCGCCGACACGCCGCCCGGAGCCGGGCAGCTGGGGATTCCCATCCTCACACCCAAATCACGGATCCCTCAGCCATCCCCATCCCCCCACAGACACCGCCACACCAGGGCCGCATTGAGGCGCGCTCTGGACCGTAAACTTTAATTATGGCTTCCCCACACTCTGAATTTGTCCTCCAGTGGAACATTAGATCTCTGGTGTCCCACTGGGGGCAATTCTAACATTATATATTAAATACCAATCCGTTAGCAGCCGCCGTTCAGGAAATCCACTTTATTGACGCCGACTTTATTAGATATACCTTTAAAATCCCAGGTTTTCAGTCTATATACACATAACGTAAACACAAAGCTGCGCCGAGGCGGCTCGGCCTTACTCATTTCAAACAATCTTTTGCATCACCAAATTTATCTTAAAACAACCCCAGACGCAGACGGCGTCAATATTAAAATCGCTCGGCTAGAATTTACTTTAATCTCTATCTATTTTCGTCCCACTGAGGACTTAGACATTGATTCTTTTTCCCAGCTTATTACACATATTAACACCCCGTGTTTGATTATGGGCGATTTCAACGCGCATAGTCCAGTTTGGGGATGCCGCTTTAACTCCCGTAGAGGCCAAATTATGCTGGACCTACTGGACCGGCATAATTTGGTCTTCCTCAACGACCAATCACCCACACACATACACCACTCAGGAGGCGAGGTGACTTACAGCGCCATTGACCTAGCCTTCGCTACACCACACATCGCGACACTTTTTACATTTAACGCGCAATCTGACCCTCTCTTTAGCGATCATTTCCCAATTCACCTAGAATTACAAGTCCCTTCAGGACAGACAAATTTTTACTCCCTGCTTAGATGGAACCTTCGCAAAGCAGACTGGTCCTCCTTTCAAAAACACATTGACACTAATCATCCTTTAAATTCCCAAACCGACATTAACACTTTCTTAAACACTATTCTCGCATCAGCTCACCAACACATCCCCACACACACGCACACACACAACACCACCCGAGGCGGCGTACCGCTCCGTGGTGGAATACAGAGTGTCAGAGAGCAGTGGCCCTCCGGAAAAGGGTATTAAAAAATTTCAAGCATGTATTACCGCTGATAACGAAAACGAAGTACGGAGGGCCCGCGCTCTGGCAAAAACAATCATTAACAAAGCAAAAAAAGAATCTCGGCAGGAATTCTCATCTACCTTTAACCCGGCAGTCACTGGGGTATATTCTGTAACACGACTCACTGGGGGGGGGGGGGCTTTTTTTAGCCCCCCCCCCTGGTATCTTCAGAACCAATGATCGCAGCGGGACGCGCAAGGCGGAATTCGAAGGCGCTCAATGAGAGAAGCCTAACGCAAACTTAAAAATGTCAAATTAAGGTCACATGTCAGGTCACGGTCAAGTCAAACGTCAAAATCGAGGTATTTGAGTTTATGGACAATACTTGCCATCCATGGCCTTCGATTACGCCTATAATCACCCAAAGTGATGTCAAAGGTATGATACATATCCCACATGAGCTAAAGTGAGATTGTTGGAAAAGAGCAAGGTCAAGGTCAGGTCACAAAAGGTTACTACACTCAAAATATCAACGAAAGTCATGCAGCACATGGTTTATGGATGCTTTTACGCGTAGAATTCGATAGTAGAAGTCATTTTACTACCTGACTTCATTTACGTGAAGTTAGTGTCAAGTTCAGGTCAAGTTCAGGTCACTGAAGGTCAAAATTTGAAATTGATAAATCGAAATAAAAAGGCATGTTTCTATATCAGATTTATCTAAAGAAAACAGTGCTGGCATTTATTTGTCTGTATCCGGTCAATAAAATCCAAAAACGCAATTTCAAAATCTGACGTCATGATTTACCCATACTTTATATGTCATGAAAGTAAAAAAAGATGATATAATTTTGAAATTTGGTGTGGTAGTTGCCCATATGTTGTTATCTGATATATATTCCGGTTTTTTCAATATCTTTCAAATATTTGATTGTGTGAGCATTTTTTCAAAAAAAGTTTGTTTTGAAAATTTTGGGTCAAAACCCAAATGTTTCGAAATTTCGAGATAGCCGGTTTGTAGCCCTTGCAATGTTCTACCTTTTAGCGTTTTTCGATTGCATTTTGCTTCATATGTGGCATTTGTAGGGTCTGGCAAAATGTAGCCGATTTTGGTGTCAAAATCGTGTTTAGTGACGTCACTAAATTCACTATATCTCAAATAAATTCTGACGAAATTTTTTAATTTTTTCTTATAATGTGTAAAAATGATGCCCGGATAGGTACTGAAAGTTTGGCGTCGATATCTGCATTAGTTATTGAGATATGCCTAATATTCCTAAGGGGGGGGGGCTAAAAAAGCCCCCCAGTGACTCGCGGGTTAATTGATTTACCTCCCTTTCAAAAATTTGGACATTAATTAGATCATTTTCAAATTAAAGACCACCGGCATACAAAATCCCACACTTACACATCCACAACACATCTTACACGATCCCCCTAGAGGTGGTAACACAATTGGCTCAACACTACGCTAACATATCAACACAACAATGTACACCAACTTTTACTAACCAACATAACGATCAATTTCAATCTCTTAACTTTGACTCTGACAACGTAGAAATCTATAACTCTCTTTTCACCAACTCAGAGTTAACATACGTTATTAGTAAATGTGGTAAAACTTCCGTAGGGCCAGATCAAATTGACTACTTCTCCTTCTTTAACAACTTGACAGAGACTGGTCTCACTAACTTACTAACAGCCTTCAATACCATGTGGTCTGAAGGCAGTTTCCCTGAATCTTGGCATAGTAGTACGCTAATTCCTATACTTAAACCTCGCAAACCTAAATCTTCTCTCGCTAGCTATCGACCTATTTCTCTAACTAGTTGTGCATGTAAACTATTCGAACGCATGGTTATGGACGTATCAGGACATACATTAAATCAAACAATTTACTTTCCCCATACCAAAGTGGTTTTCGACCTGGTCGATCCACTGCGGATAATTTAGTTGGTCTTGTTGACTCGCTCCAGCGCGGCTTTAGAGGAAGAGAGGTCACAGTCGCCCTCTTCCATGATTTGAGTGCTGCGTTTGACAGAGTCAATAGGACCGCACTTTTAGTAAAGGTCCATAAGGCCGGAATCCGAGGTAGACTTGCCAAGTTTATAATAAACTTTTTAGAAAACAGAACTTTTAATGTAAGGTGCGGTAACACATATTCTTCAAATCATAATCAGGACCACGGTGTCCCACAGGGATCGGCTCTCTCCCCAAACCTATTTTTAATCATGATTAACGACATTTTCAGTAATATTAACAAGATCGACAAAGATCTTAAATTTGCAATGTACGCTGATGACCTGGTGGTGTGGTTCTCCCACCCCAGTGTTGATCAAGCCAGCAAAATTATACAACTAGTCCTCATTGATATAAAGGTATGGTGCGACCAATGGGGTCTGGAAATTTCTCCAAGTAAATCTGCATCCTTAATTTTCTCGAAAAAAACCTGTATATGTGGAACCCTACACTCCATTAAAATATAGCAAACAAATTATCCCTTTTGCCAAATCATTCAAATATCTGGGAGTAACGCTCGACACTCGTCTCTCGTTCATCCAACATTTCAAGGATTTAGTACAGAGATGTACGCGACGAATAAATATTATGAAGTCATTAACTGGTCGAGAGTGGGGCGCAGACCGCTCCACTCTTCTCAAGTTATATACTTCCCTGATACGCCC
Organism: Chirona hameri; assembly: GCA_036785665.1. Classification (NCBI taxonomy): domain Eukaryota; kingdom Metazoa; phylum Arthropoda; class Thecostraca; order Balanomorpha; family Balanidae; genus Chirona; species Chirona hameri. Next base: position 20,929 of record JAXIVJ010016346.1, on the reverse strand, counting down.
AATCCTGGACTATAATGCATTCTTATTTGATGATATATGTTCCAAACAAATTGAAAAATTGCAAACTGTCCAGAACACTGCCTTGCAGATCGTGACAGGGGCCTGTCGCACCACCAACACCACAAACTTACACATCGACACAAACATACCCACACTCTGCCGCCGACGCAAATACACGCTACTTAGATTCTACGCCAGAGCAAGTTCACACCCCACACTCCCAACATTCCACATCTTAAATCACCCCGCATCCACAAGACGACAAACACTACTACAAAAACGACACCCACTTATAAGTCACAGAATCAGACAAACACTCACGCTATTCAACATCTCACACATCAACACAATGCCAACACCACCACTCACACCTCACTGGCTCGACACAACACCAGACACACACCGCCTCTTCACACACAACAAAAACACAGTCACGGCGGCAGAAACACACACACACTCTTCCACGAACACAAAGCACAACACAACACATACACATACATATACACAGACGGCTCACGGGACGACGGCCGAACCGGCGGTGCATATTTTTCAAACACAGTTAACAATAACTTCAGACTTCCAGACACAAATAGCGTATATACAGCGGAACTATCATCAATTGTATTAGCATTAACACGCGCCCTGGAGGGCCTCTGATAATTACACGCCCTGGAGGGGGGGTCGGATTTCGCCCCCCCCCCCCCCTATGATCTCGAAAACCACGCAACGTAGCGACAAGCGGGAAACGACGTTAGATAGCTCGAGACAAGCTCTTTCGAAAGTATTTCGTTTTTTTTCAGGTAAATATTGAGAGGTCAATATTAATCAATATTGTAGAGGTCATCAAGGGTCAGATTTTCAAGTTTTCAAGACTTCGGTTCGAACACTCCCAAATATCTCGGGAACTATGATAGTTAGCAGCAAACGGAAATAAGCAATCGAAAGTCATTGAAAAATGCAATCGATTTAGGTGTCCTCAGATTTGAGCTCAGGTCAATAGTTTAGGCTCCAGAGGTCATCGAATGTCAAAAAGGTGATTTTGTTTTCAAAACTGTTTTCCCCAAATAACCTTTTACCTAATAAAGATAACGCAATAATGTTTACGCCATCACGTGTGTCTTGTCAAGGCGCTTCGAATCATATTCATGGTGACCGGGTTAGGTCAACTGAAAAATTTGACCTCAGGTCAAGGTCAAGTGGTGACCCAAGTTGGTCATGTTGCATATTGGGCGACGTGTCTCGACAAGACAAACATATTGGTACCGTTTTCTCTTCTTTATCTTCATTATGTCGATAGTTATTGATAAAACCGTGTTGGCGGTCACAAAATTGACCTGACCTTAGGTCACCGATATTATAAATCCGAGATAAAAAATTGTTGGTATCTATGACCTTATGAAGTCCTGCAAGATTGAAACCGATCGGCGTAAAACTGTGGCTGTAGTACTACTGCAAACGTTTTGGAGTTGAGGTCATCACGTGACCTGGTCTGGTGACCTGACCTGAGATGACCTGAGGCCAAGAATTTTACATAATACGGGAAGTTCATTTCTAAACAGGTATACAAAAAACAGCGGCGCTGCGCGCCGCCGTTTTTGCGCTATCCTCGAAAAACCGGAGGGGTGGGCGGATTTCGCCCCCCTCCAGGGCGCGTGTTAATATATGTTAGAAAGGAACAACTTAAAGAAGTAGTCATTTGCACAGACTCTTGCGCCTCGCTCTCAGCCATTTCCTCGATTAGTGACTGTAGAAATCCGATAGTATTTCAAATTAGACAGATAATTAAGCATTTGAACAGCAAAAACAGCAGCATCAAATTCCTCTGAATCCCAGGACACGCCGGTATCCCGGGAAACGAGGAAGCCGACAGACTAGCGATATTGAGCCTAGAATTACCTTCAGAAAACCATATTCCAAGCCCTGTATCAGAAGTTTTAAATTATATAAATTCTCAACTTAGCATATTGCGCCAGCGCGAGTGGGACGCTGCTCCGCATTTTCATCTTCATCCGATCAAGCCGAAAGTCCAACATTTTATATCTAGTCACCAGAATTGTAGAGAAAAAGAAATAGTATTAGCACGCCTCCGCCTCGGTCATACAAAAATTACGCATTATCATATTATAGCCAATCTTCCACCACCAAATTGCCAACATTGCCCAGGTTATCCGCGCTACACAATTCAACATTTACTAATTACTTGCCCAGTACACAACGACAAACGGCAGAAAATTATTAATTACACGCAACAAAATCGCATCACATTAAATCTCCAAACGCTGTTAGGTGATAATTATCCCGAACTGACAAGCCTCCTCTTCGATTTTATCTACCAAACACGACTAGTTAAGCAAATATAACAGGGGTTTTTGGCCTAGCGCAATTTTGGCTCTCAGCGCAGTTTTTTCCCCTTTGCGTTAGACGCTGTTTTTTTATTATTCAGGACTTTTCTCCCAGCTAAATACATCCCACAACCAGGTCTCGTCGGGGCGCCGGAGCCAGGGAGACTGGCAACAGTCTCCCGTTGTTGCAATGATGGCACCCCGGCTCCATCAACACTGACACTGTCTCACAAGAATATGTTCAAGTGTATGTGTGTTCGTGAGTGTATGTAATAAAATATGTATGGATATGTGTCTCGTGTTTTACTTATTTTTGACTTTGAACGAAATACTTAACGTAAGGCTATACATTATATTTACTTTTAACAATTCACTTAACGTAAAATAGACACCCTGTTCCCTAGCTTGCTCCGGGTTCACATAAACCGGTTAACGTAAATTTTGTCCTGGCAAATTGCCAGAAGTAGTTTCCCCCCCCCCCCGGAAAATGGCTATAGGCCGGTCCGGGAAAAAAAAGGACTGTTCGGCGCGGCGGCCGTGGACGTGCCAGGGGAGGCGTGGAGGGGGGCGTCATCGTAGGGGACAGGAACGGCCATCGGTGCTGAGGAGCAGTGGGTGTGAGGGTTTGTGTGTTTTTGCTTTAAATGTACAGTCCATCAAGCCAAAGATTTTATCATTGCGCCATGATTTCAGTCATTTGAATTGCGATGTTTGCATTTTAACGGAGACTTGGCTGAAATCGCAAACTACTTTAAGATATCTCAACTTCCTGGATATTTGTTATCAAAGGCGGACCGTTCTGATGGCAGGGGTTACGGGGGGTCGCAGTCCTTAGTATGACGGGTTTAAAGGTCAAAAGGTTCCAGTCGGTGTGCAGTTATAGGACATGTAAACTTGAAACTCTGTGGTTGTCAGTGTCAGATAATCGTGGGCGTCGGTTTAATTTATGTGCAGCATATAGACCACCACGTCATACCATCACTCACCTATCAGCTGATTTTGACTGTCTCGAATCTCAACTGCAACGTGTGCTTTTAATGTCTGCCGATCCCATTCTTATTACTGGTGACTTAAACTGCAATTGACTTGGTCTATACTCGAGCAATGGCAAGGTCGGGCAGACAGAGTTCATGCATGGTTTCAACTTCCATCAGTTTGTAGATATGCCAACTTTTAGATCTGGCTCACTCTTAGACGTTTTTATCTCTAACTCTGCAACTTTTGTTCATGATGTTTGTGTCTTACCGTGTTCTTATAGTGATCATTCTTTTACTGAGGCATATCTCACCATCCCCAAACTAAGGGCTCGACCTTCCATTGTTCAGTCTAGACGTCTGAGCCGCGTGAATGTCCTTGACTTTCATACCTCATTGCATCGCACGGACTGGAGCCCGGTTTTCTCGCGCGTGGGATTGACGGATCAGTGGTCTGCCTTCACCCAGCTGCTCCTACCTGTTTCTGACTATCATGCTCCTTTACAGCGCCTCAAAATTCACAACCCTTCGGCCCCCTGCCTCGGACGCCACCCTGCGACTTATGGCGCAGCGCTGTGGACTTCTTGTCCGGGAGGGCCGGACTCACCTTGGATAAACAAGTAAAATCGGCCATCAGACGAGATGTCAGAAACGACATTTCCAGCCGGGTGACGAGGCAGGGTCCGGTCTCCATCTTTCGCAACGTGCGTCAGGTGATTGAGGGCAAGAGGTTCACTCAGCGAGTTGCGCCTGAGGCCACCCCCAACGAGCTTAACGAGTACTTTGTGGGGGTAGGTCCTCGAGTCGCGGGTGAGGTCCGAGCCAGGGGGAGCCCCTTCGTCTTCCTTGCAGGCTACCCAGGGTGGGTGCCTGTGCCTTCTAACTGAAACCTATTTCACTTCAGTCTCTCCGGTCTGTTCTCTGTTCTATGAAAAACTCTTCTGCCACTGACTCTGACGGTGTTAGCATCGGGATTATCAGGCTGTGTTTTGATGCCATTGGTCACGTCCTTCTCTATCTTGTCAACACCTGTCTCACAACATGTGAATTTCCCGCGTCCTGGAAGCACTCCACCGTTCACCCTATCCACAAATCCGGCAGTCTTTCCGAAGCATCCAACTTTCGTCCCATCTCCATCGTCCCTGCCTTCCCCAAGCTTGTGGAGAAAGTTGCTCAGCAGCAGCTATACTCCTATATGTCTGAAAATCATCTTTTCTCCTCTTCCCAGCACGGTTTCCGCTCCAGCCTATCCACAGAAACTGCGCTAGTTACCGTATCCGACCACATCCTTTCTGCTACCGACCGCCAGGAACTCACGCTTCTCTGTCTTCTCGACCTTTCCAAATGCTTTGACGTCATCGACCACTCAAAGCTTCTTTCCAAACTGCAAGCCTATTGTATCGATCCGACCTGGTTTTCCTCTTACCTCCGTGGCCATACTCAATCTGTTTGTACAACTGGTGGGCGGGGAAACCGACTCCTTTCCAGTCCTCTCCCCAATCCTATGGGTGTTTTCCAAGGTTCCTCACTTGGCCCGCTCCTTTTCCAAATTTTCGCCAACGACCTCCCCCTCTTTGCCCCTGAGGCGCACGTGGTGCAGTACGCTGACGATACCCAAATTCTACTCTCTGGCAAAAAAGACTCCCTCCCTCAGCTTATTGCTACCATGGAACGGGTTTTAAACTCTTTGGATACCTGGTTCCACTCCCACGGTTTGAAGGTCAACACCGGCAAAACTGAACTTATCGTATTTGGCTCTTGTCAGAATTGTCGTGGCTTAGTCCCGATCTCCATTCGATTTCGCGAAGATACGATCCGTGAGGGCTCTACGGTGAGGAACCTAGGCGTGGTGTTCGACAAGCACCTCACCTGGGACTCTCACGTGTCTGCTCTCGTCAAAAAATGAAACGGTATCCTCATCGGCCTGTCCCACGTGCGTCATCAGATCCCGCCCGACCTTCTGCCTACTCTGGTCAATGCCTTGGTCCTCTCGCACGTCCGATACTGTCTTGCTGTCTTTGGAAACGGGTCAGATAAAAATATACAGCGCCTCCAAAAGATCCTCAATTTTGCGCTGCGCGTTGTCTCTGGCCGACGCAAATTTGACCACATATCGGACGTGCGAGACGAACTGGGCTGGCCTACCGCCCGCCAGTTGTACGAACTTCACTCATTAAATTTTCTGCACAAAATTCGCTGCACCGGGGAGACAGTGGCTCTTTCCTCTCAGCTTCAGGTCAACTCTGCTCTTCGCTCTCGAACCACCCGGCAGGACGCAGGTCTGGCTCTCCCGCGCGCGAGAACCGAGGCAGGCAGGCGGCGCCTTCTTTTTTTGTACGGCGCAGGTATATAACCGCCTCCCGCTGGAGATTCGCGATTTATCCCTGGGGGCTTTTAAGCGTGCAGTGTCCGAACTTTTAGTTGTGTGAAGCGAGGAAAATGAGTGTGACTGCGTGGGTGTGTGTGCGTGGGTGTTTTGTTTTCTATAGCGCGTGTGCACTTTTATATTCCTCTGATCTTATTGTGTGTTTTATACCGAATGTCTCTTAACATGTCTCTCTTCTTAACCCTAACCCGACACACTCGGAATAGCCATTTTAAAATGGAGAGTGTTTTAATTGTTTAATACAATACAATACGACCTGCTCCCTTCATATGCAATGCATGGCACAGATTATTGACTCAGTTGTACATTACCAGGGGCGTAGCTTCTCCATACAAGATGGGGGGGGGGGGGGGACTGAGCTGGAAAAAATCGCTTAAAGTACCATCAAAATCAACAAAATGTAGATTTCTTCCCGGAATTCACCCACTTCTTCGTCAAAGTGGGGGGGGGGGGCTGAAGCCCCAGTTGGGGAGGGGCTGAAGCCCCCAAACTGAATAGGAACCTACACCCCTGTACATTACAATAAATTGATCTAAAAAACGAAATTGCTATGTATTTAGTTACGACTGCTTATACTTTTGTATCAGTCGCTATGAAATACAAAAAAAAAAATATTGTTTCCAACAGCGTGAAGACGCCGTCCTGTCTCGACACCCATTCCGTTGTTGGTCCACCCGAATCAATATATTGGTAATGTTCTAGCTCCTTTCTTTAAATGATAGACTGTTTCTCCTATGAAGACGCTAACCTCGAAACAATTTTCCACAGAACCTCTCATATCCTACATCGATCGGGGTGACGCAGCCTGTCGACCATTTCAAGTGGAAATGACCCGGCTGTCCTGCTCCATCGCCACAACCTCGCCCATTCTGTGATCACCACCTGCCAATTCAGTCTGCCGAATGCCGAGCTGAGCTAGACCGGCGGCTGGTGTTCCGTGCGTATGAGGTGGAGATACGTTTTTGGGGGCTTTTCACATCTGATTGGGAAATAGATTGAATACAGCTTTGGTTTACATTTTCAGGTTAGTTTCAATCTGTTAGCATCAGTCTACCCTAAAACAGGTTTGTATGATCGCTTACAGCAGCTGCAGAATCATATAACAGTAATAATATAACAGTAAATAACCCATACAACATGTGTCGAATGACATTCGTAGACCTGTGTGTGACCTTTTGTGACCTGATCTTGACCTTGGCATTTGCTTACAATTTCAATTTTGCTTATGCGGTAGATGTTTTATACATTTGGAAGCACTTTGCGAGATAATAGTCATAATCTAAGGCCTTGGATGGAAAGTATGGCCCCAAACCCCAAATACCTCAATTTTAACATTTGACCTGACTTGCCCTGACATCTGACCTTTTTTTAATCGAGCTACATTCTGCGCACTGAGAGCTTTCGTTCGCTGCCTTGCGCGTGTCGCTGCGGTTATTGGTTCGGAAGATACGAGGGGGTAGAATTTCCCCCCCCCCCCAGCGCCGCGCGTTCGGCTGGACACCCCAGCGCCGCGCGGGTTAACCTTCAGATAAACCTTTGCCTCATGTCGTCGTCCAGAGTCGTCTTCGAAACGAAAAGCAAAAATTCTGAACTAGCCCCATTTCTATTGTATACAGATAAAAGCCATCCACCGTAGTCTCGGGGCTGTATTTCTCGAACACTGAGCGCAATGTGATCAGGAGCAGTGACCAATCAGCGACGCCCTTCCTCGTCGCTGATTGGTTGAAGCTCCCAATTGCTTTGTACGCATGTCTTACAACACTCCATTCTAGTCAGCTGACGGTGCGTGACTGCTCACAAAGCTGACTGCACCCGCCTGGGTATGACCTAATTAGGTATCTTCCTGCAGTCGGTAAAAACTCCAGGCGTGGTTGTTAGCTGCCCCGCCGGGAGCGATCAAAGCAACGCTCCTGCCGCTGGAGACGGACAGTAGACGGTGGATGGGTGATCGGCGCAATACGGACATCACGGTTCACAGCTCAGCAATACGACTGTGAGGCCGGCACGTAGCCAATTTTCCCTCCGAACGCAGTGATGGGCGTCACTGATCCGACGCCAGCGTCACGTCAGCGTCACGTGTGTCACAGCAACCCCGTTAATTACGCTCACCCGGCGACGACTGGTCAGGCGGCGTATTGAGCCTCAGCACACCGAGTCGGCACACACAAAGGACCGAGCTGCATCCTGCTTATCAGTCAGATGCTATTTTGATTTTCTCATAAACGCCTTCATGCTCCATCCGGTCACTATACAGATCGGGTGAATAGAGGCGTCTCATTGCGCCTGTAGATAGCAATGCGTTGTTATAAGTCGGGATTGCTCGAGACTCTCCGCGGGGAACTACCTAATACTCTCTGTAGACCTCCTCAACCTGACCGAAGGCCCCTCAGGCCGAAAAGCGCCTCCTCAAACCGACCGAAGGCACCTTAGCCAGAAAAAGGGGCTACTCAAGTCGACTACGCCGAGCGAGGGCCCTTCAAGACGATCGAGAGCCCCCTAAGGCCGTCAGAGGGCTTCCTCAGGCAGACCGATGGCCCCTTCAGGCCGCCTGAGAGACCCTCAGGCTGACCAAGGACACCTCAGACCGAATAAAGCCCCTTCAAGCTGGATGAGGTCCCCTCAGACCGAACGAGAGCCACACAGGCTGACCGAGTTCCTCAGGCCGACTGAGGGCCCCTCAAGCTAACCGAGGATACGTCAGGTCTAGCGAGGGTCCCTCGGGCACTCTTAGGGTCCCCTCACGCCGACCCAGGTCCCCTCAGGCATACCGAGGGCCACTCAGGCCAAGCGAGAACCACTTAGGCCAACCGAGGGTCTCTCATGCCCACTCAGGGCCCCCTCACGCCGACCGAGGTCCCCTCAGGCATACCGGTGCCACTCAGGCCGACTGAGGCCCCTCAAGCCGACAAAGGGTCCCTCAGGCCGACAAAGAGCCACTCAGGCAGAGCAAAAGCTCCTCAGGCCGACCAAGGGCCACCTCAAGCCAGGTGAGGTTCCTTCAAGCCGATCGAGGTCCCCTAAAGTCGACCGAGGGCCCTTCAGGCCAACCGAGCTCCCATCCAGGCCGACCGAGGACCACTCAAGGCCGACAGAGGCCCCTCAGGCCGCAGAAGAGCTCGTCAGGCCGACTGGACATCCCTCAGGCCGACCAAGGGCCCCTCGAGCTGGCCGAGGTTCCCTCAAGTCGACCGAGGGCCCCCTATTCGACCGAGCACCCCCATGCCGACCAGGCCCAACGAGGCTCGCTCAGGCTGACCGAGGGCTCGTCAGGTCAACCCAGGACCCCTCAGGCCGACCTCGGTTAACCTCCTGGAAGAGCCATTTACCCATAGGCCCCCTGGCCACGATGACCTGATGCCCTTTGATGGCACGATCCCCTCGATGTTATTCCGTATCAAACTATATTTTGGCACAGATGTTGGATATTTAGATATTGCAATACTAGGGAGCTAAAAAGGCTGCATAAACTATCAGCCTTATTTCAGGAAAACAATAAATTTACAACAAATTCCATTTAACACCATTTAAAGAGTACTCCGATCGCTAATTGTTCATGCTTCCCCTCCGCTATTCGCTAATCTGAACGCTTGAACTTTGTATCTACGGACTTGTTAGCGGAAGAGAATCTATGCTACCAACTTACCCATTATACCATAATCGAAAAGCAGTCGCATATGGAATCACAATGCTGGCATACTTCTAAGATGGAATACTCCTAAGATGGGGTCACATCTTGATATGATGAAATACGCAACATTCAAAACAGAACAATCTGTACGGGTAGTCCTTGACATTTTAGAGGGCCACAAATTTTGGAAAACAATGGGGGCCCGGAGCACCATTGAGGGGGAGGGGGAGGGAGGGGGGGGGGGGGGCTCAGCTCAGCATTGGGGGGAGGGCGGGTGTGAGTGGCTCGGGCCCTCCCAAAGAGATATAAAGTTCCGCCCTGCCCCCAATAGAAGAGGAAACCACCCTGCCCGCCTGGCAGATGAGTATCGACGGATCACGCAAATCCCTGTCTTACCCAGTTGAATATGTACACTGTACAGTCTCTGTTGACAGTATCTATGCACTGTACAGTCTTTGTTGACAGTATCTATCCACTGTACAGTCTCTGTTGGTAGTATCTATGAACTGTACAGTCTCTGTTGACAGTATCTATGCACTGTACAGTCTCTGTTGACAGTATATATGCATTGTACAGTCTCTGTTGACAGTATATATGCACTGTACAGTCTCTCTTGACAGTATATATGCACTGTACAGTCTCTGTTGACAGCATCTATGCACTGTACAGTCTCTGTTGGCAGTATCTATGCACTGTACAGTCTCTGTTGGCAGTATCTATGCACTGTACAGTCTCTGTTGACAGTATCTGTGCACTGTGCAGTCTCTCTTGACAGTATCTATGCACTGTACAGTCTCTCTTGGATCTCTTGGCCGTGGATATATATATATATATATATATATATATATATATATATATATATATATATATATATATATATAGTATATATATTTGCAAGAGTGACTGTACCTTTTCTCTTTGTTATTCTCTGGCAAAATTGTATCCAATGCAAAATCACGAGCAGTACATTTATTTCGCTGACAAAAATGAATACCAAATAGAGGACAAGGGATTGAACCAAATCCCACCTCCATACTACGGAGCATTTCTTTGCAATTATTTAACTTCCAAAAGTTCCTATTGTACGAATTCTGAACGGCAATGAGCGAAGGTAAGAGCAAGGGCTCTAGCCGTGGGTTGGTGAGGGCAAATCCAGTAATGGGGTACCAAAAAGCTGTTGAGCTGTTGAGCGGGGGGGAGGGTAGCAGGCCGTCAGCCGTCAGCGAAAAGCTGTTGACCGGGGGGGGGGAGGGCGGTAAAGCGCGTCGTCAGCTTGTCAGCAACTGTATAACATGTATTAGGCTTCACATCTGGGGGGGGGGACATTGCCCCCTCTTGAATATTCTTGGGGTATGCATGGCCCCGTTGCCCCTCCCCCTGGATCCGCCTTTGAAAACGGAAAACTGCTGCTGTAGGCGCCAAATGATCATTTGTGGTCAGCACACTCGAAAACACAAATGATTTTCATGAAATGTTTTTGTCCATCCAAAGCAGCTAAATTTGCGGACAACGTAAAAATGTCACGGGGGGCTGGAAATTGAGAATGATTGATGAGCATGAAATGAGCTGTTGGTACGTCGATAACTTCAGGCGTGTATACACAAATCTGAATTTTAAGGTAAGTGCAAGAATCTAGCAAATTCGCCTATAACAAATTGTATTAATATTACTGCCCGTTGGAACGATATAAATGGACTGTGGAAAAACCAGAGTAAGTGTGACTGCTCGTTGACAAGAACAGGTAAAATGAAAACACGTCATCTCAAGCCTGCCCCACCAGTCAAATGTCCTTAGACGAGTTGCTGGTTTCCAGAGACCGTATTCAGCTACTCCAGGGCCGTGGCCCACACCGAGCAACATGAGTGAGGGCCTGCGACCAGAAGTTGGACAGGACCGGGCTGTAAAATTGTATCCTATTATGCAAAATCAATGTCCGCTCCTGTAGCTCAGTTGGGCGAGCGCTGGGCTTCTGACCTCACCCAGTAGTGGCAGCCCGGGTTCGAGTCGCTTCGGCGCTCGCTATTTGCCACTGACTGGAATGGCCTGTAGCCGGTGGCAGCGGTCGCACTCAAGGTCAGGTGACGTCAGAGGGTGGGGCGGACCGTGTCCAGGTATGTCGGGCACGTAAGACTTTCGCTTCTAAATTATGCCGGACGCCAGGAATTGCTTGATCGGGTGATGGGGTCAGGGCTTGCGCAACAAGCTATGCTTAGCGCGGGGCCTGACCTCGGAAATCCACCCATTCAAAAACATTCGGACTAAATTGAAGAAAAAAAAAGTATGCTGGCCTGGCCTGATGTGTTTATTTCTACGGGAGATTATCCGCTGCCGGTGATGACCTGACCCTGACCGGCCAGCCGGCCAGCAGCGGCCGCGCCGTGGCCTCTGACGTCACATCGTGTACAGTCTCGAAGTTGGCCGAGCCGGGTCGGCGCATCCAGTCAAGCGAGTCCCGGTCAGAGGCTACGTTTGGCAAATATGGTCATAAATTGTCCAAAAGTACCATCTGTAGCGATCGGAGGTGGCTGGAGATTTGTCACGATCTCCTTGGATAGTTGGGCTAGAAGACAGAGCTAGCTTTGTAAACATGCGATGCACCGTTTGTCCGTGACTGGCCGAGAGCCCACTCAGTAAGCCGGGTCGGCGGCGCGCAGTGCTCAGCTCGCGTGTCGCGAGGGGCGATTCTGCGTGTGAGGCGCGGGCGGGAGTGCGCCGTAGTGCCGACACCGGGAACGCTTGGCTTTGGTGCAGCCGTGCAACCAACAAAACCATCAAATGACTTTGCATTCTATGAGACATTGACGTGCAGAGCATGATGAATCAGTAAACATGTCATTGGTCTGTATTTTCGCCATACCATACGCGATAGCCCAGGCCAAACGAAAGGGGCGCGAATTCGGACAAAATGTCGATTAAAAAAAGCCCCTCGATGGATTTTTGAAAAATGTACATCGCTGGATTCCGCTTGAGCTCAGCTTCCGAATGGTGCATCTCCCGTAATTTGACCCCTCCGCACCCTTCCAACGAACCGTGCCAGCAGAGGGTACAAGGTGCAGCGGCGGCGGCTGCTCTCTCCCGTTCTATTATTTCCCTGAGTTTGGTTGAAATCGCCGCGCCCTGCCACCTCACACTGAGTGAAAAAGACACTAGGATCTTACCAGCCCCCCTAGTAAAGCCATTCTACCACCCTGACCGGCCAGCTACGGGAGATGATCCGTCGCCGGTCATGACCTGACCCTGACCGGCCAGCCGGCCAGCAGCGGCCGCGCCGTGGCATCTGACGTCACATCGTGTACAGCCTCGAAGTTGGCCGAGCCGGGTCGGCGCATCCAGTCAAGCCAGTCCCAGTCAGAGGCTACGTTTGGCAAATATGGTCATAAATTGTCCAACAGTACCATTTGTAGCGATCGGAGATGGCTGAAAATTTGTCACGATCTCCTTGGATAGTTGGGCTAGAAGACAGCTTTGTAAACATGCGATGCACCGTTTGTCCGTGACTAGCCGAGGCCTGGTAGTATGATCTTCCTACTAGAGTGCCTACCAGGGGGCTCGTCCTTGAACCAGGCCTTTAACTACCCTCTGAATTCGGCTCACGCGGCAGCCATATTGATTCGCTAGCAGAAACTGTATGCTTTCAAGTGCGTTGAAAAACTGCGTTGACTGTTGCGTCGGTACGTGCAAGGCCATATATAGGTGTGTCATCAATGTCATATTCCTGATATATTAACATATATTAGCCAAAAAGGTATGAGAGACAAGCAAATCATCCTAAATGAATGTATGTCATAATATGATATCAACCCTCGCCCGGGTAGGGGTTGAATGCCACCCCCTTCGGTTTTTCTGGAATAACTCGCGTAATTTCCAATTGATTGCAATGAAACTTGCATTACCTTACATTTGAAACATTTTCTACATGCTCTGCAAGTTTTGAATCTCTAACCCACATGACTACCCTCTGAATTCCGCTCACGCGGCAGCCATATTGATTCGCTAGCAGAAACTGTATGCTTTCAAGTGCGTTGAAAAACTGCGTTGACTGTTGCGTCGGTACGTGCAAGGCCATATATAGGTGTGTCATCAATGTCATATTCCTGATATATTAACATATATTAGCCAAAAAGGTATGAGAGACAAGCAAATCATCCTAAATGAATGTATGTCATAATATGATATCAACCCTCGCCCGGGTAGGGGTTGAATGCCACCCCCTTCGGTTTTTCTGGAATAACTCGCGTAATTTCCAATTGATTGCAATGAAACTTGCATTACCTTACATTTGAAACATTTTCTACATGCTCTGCAAGTTTTGAATCTCTAACCCACATGACACGTGACCTATGACCTGTTTCTCAATGTCATGTCAGGCGTAACTGGCGTCCCGCAGTATCGATGCTTGTAACTTGTGCAGTTTCCGAGTGTTTGTTGTTCAGGAGCATATGCACAGGTGTTTCCAGGTGACAGTTGTGGTTTCCACTGATATTGTGACCTCGATTGACCTTTTCAGAGGTCAACTAAGGTCATTGACCTCCGATGACCTCAGATACTTTTTGGGCTTCTGGCGGTTTTCAGGACATTTTGTGACGCTGATTTTGGGCGGCTGAGGGGTCCCTAACCACACAGCAAATTTGCACACAATCGGCCCAGCCGTTGCGGAGTTTTTGCGAGAAAGCACTTTTCATCACCCCTCACGCGGCACACGGGACTCGCAGTGATAGCTACCCACGTGAGTCGGCTCTGGTCTCAAACAGGGATATAGGGCGGATGAGGCTATTCAGCAAAGAAGCCCGCTTGTCAATCGGACGTGCGGTTACAGAGCTATGAGCTTCTGAAAAGCGTCGCCACGGGCCGGGCCCGGCCACTCATATTCCGATTTTTCCCATTACTTCACGAAAGGACGAGCGAGCTCGAAGGCGCTCGCACGTAATCACCGAGGTATTGATGACTTTGATATGACTCATATGACGTCCTGGTGTTATACCGACTTTACCGGAGGGTGATTTCCGGTTTGATTAATAATCAGTAATTTGACCCGTCGTTTCAAAGGCAGGCACGTGTTTTTTTTTTGCTTTTGCACGTGTTCTTTGGAACGTGAGCTGCAAGGTAGAACTGTATAGAGGTATAGGGTTTTATTAACACGCGCCCTGGAGAGCCTCTGAAAATTACACGCACTGGAGGGGAGGGGGGGGGGGAGATAAAGGCCCCGATAAGAAATACAATAACGAAAATTGTAGGGTGGGTAGGCTCTGTGGGGTACTCTGTTTTGATAAATTTCATGACCCTAGGTTAATATCTCCAAAGTCAAATGAGGTCAAACATTCTAAGATTTGATTGTTAAGCGCTCCTTGGCTTGACATTGTTATGGAACGCAGTGATTGCGTGTATATGTATAAGTATTAAGTATATTGTGTGTATCCCAAAATGGGCTTACATGATTTGTTGGAGAGTCTAATGATACAATAGGGATGATAGAAGTTGCATTTGATCTCACGCCATATACATACCAGTAAGGCGCCGTAGTTGGCGATGAACGAGCGAGCGCGAAGGAAATGTATGGTGAATTTCACCTCGATCGGGCAAGTAGTTTCTGAGGTGCAAAAAAGGTTGCACGTGCGCACGTACAGAGGCACCCCACCCCTGACTTGTGGGAAAGTGGCGGCTGAGAGGTCCCCAATCACACACTAAATTTGAACACAATCGGTTCAGCCGTTCCTGAGATATGGAATAGGGGTGTGAACGTGCGCACGTGCAGACGCACTTCACCCCTGACTTGTGGGAAAATGGCGGCTGAGTGGTCTCTAACCACAAACCAAATTTTCATACAATCTGCCCAGCCGTTGCGGAGTTTTTGCGAGAAAACAATTTTCAACACCCCGCACGCGGCACGAGGCACGCGCCACGCGCAGTGGTAGTCAGTAGTCACCCACGTGAGTAGGCACTGGTTTCAAACATGGTAAGTTGGATGGGGCTGCTCAGCAAAGAAGACCGCTTGTCAATCGGGCATGCGGTTGCAGATATATGAGCTTCTCAAAAGCGTCGCCACGGGCGAGGTCGGGTCAGGTCGGGTCGCGCAGGATCGGGCCGGGCCGCTCATATTAAAGGGACTATCCCACCTTACCCAAAGTTGTCAAATGTGTGTACACCGCTTGTGGTGCACAATATGAAGTAATTGCTGCCGAACACGATTATGACATTTGTTTCTCGCAAACAGTGCTCAATTTAATAAAAAGTTATGTTTTAATATTTGGGTTGATGTTATATTGAGCTCTAGAGAGTCACACAGAAATCCTTTACGCTGCCAAATTATGGCACAATTATTTCGAGACATTTCTGGCGCTTTGAATACGAAACAAACCCAACTACCAAACCATTGAAACGTAGCAAATATATCCAAGGTTCACCTTAAAACAAGTCGGCTATCATTACCAGTTATGTAAAGAGAGACGACGCTGTTGGTTTAGAGGCGCTATTCAAATACACATGGGCCTTATTTTGTAGATGTCAAAATCAAACTCGAATATCTTTTTGATTGGATCATTGTGGTTGTTTTAACTGCTACCATACTTTATTTCAATGCCAAGCCATCAAAATGGCTATCTCAACTGAAATATAATGTTAAGGTGGATTAGTCTCTTTACGATTTTTCCATTACACCACGGAAGGACGAGCGAGCGCAACAAAACAATTAATAAATATGAGCACAGAAAAGGAAAAACTTTAAAATGTTGGTCACGCACTGGTGGATCCAGGAAGGGGGGTAGGGGTGCGGCAAGGGTACCCCCCCCCCCCCCCCCCCGCCCCTCCCCCATCCCAAGCTCGATGCAGGGGCGGCAATAGAAATTAGCCCCCTTCAAAATTTGCTGAAACTGGCGATCAAAAATGGGTACTGCCTGCGAAAGAAAATAACTTCCTGCGAAAGAAAGAAATCTCGTTTGCCTCCTTCGTGTTTCCTCTATTTGGTAACATTTTGTTAGCAGTAGGGATAGGGAAAGTGGCGCGTCTGACGCTATTTTGGAGTGATTCACAACCAACGTAAGTTATAATTTTACACGCAGCGCGCGTCGCAGCCTTTGGTCTCCTGCTGCCTGCTGGATGGCAGCGCGGGAGCGCGGGAGTGAATTTCCTTGTATAGGTATCTATGTTGCATGGAATTACTGGCGGATCCAAAGAGGGCGGCAGGGGCAAAAGCCCCCCCCCCCCCACATTCAAGCTCGACAGGGGCGGCAATAGAAATTAGCGCCACCCGAAATCCACTGAAACTGGCGATGAAGATGGGTAATGCGTGCGAAAAAATATTTTCTTGCGAAATAAATATATTGTTTCCCTCATTCGTGTTTCCTCTATTTGCTAGCATTTTGGTAGCGGTAGGGATAGGGAAAGTGGCGCATCTGACGCTATTTTGGAGTGATTCACAACCAACGTAAGTTATAATTTTACACGCAGGGTCGCAGCTGCCTGTAGTCTCCTGCTGCCTGCTGGGTGGCAGAAGAGCGCGTGAGTGAATTTCCTTACATAGGTGGTACCTATATGTTGTGTGGAATACGTCTACTAGTATTAAGTAGGGTAATTAGGTTCGGTTAAAAAATCCCAATGTTCTTCTTTTTGTTGCTGGGACATTCCACGACAAATCGACAAAAGCAAAGTGCAAAATGACACCGTCATGTCACCGATTATGGCCAAAATTGGTATAGGGCTAACCTGGGGCGCTAAAGTGAGCTGTGACAGTTGTAATACAATGCAAGCAGTGGTTCCGGAGATATTGCCTCGGGAGTTTTAGAAGGTCACGGTGCAGGTCAATCTTTGTCAGCCCATATGACGGGGAATTTATGAAGCAATATAGATGTAGTATATGTCATTAGAATGGCAATGAGCTGTTTTATAACATAGTGATATTGATTTTTGTTCATTTTCGAAAATTTCAAATTTAGTACATTTTCGAAATTGTGCAACTGTTTTGGATACCTTTTCTCTAACGTGTTTCTAATGTTTCGCTGTGCTATTTTTACGTGTAAACACGTGTCAATTAAGTGAAGAAATAAAATTGAATGATATTTGCCTCCAAATATATCATTTTTTTTTTAATTTTACACATTGTGTGTGTGTGTATGTGTGTGTGTGTGTATGTGTGTGTGTGTGTGTGTGTGTGTGTGTGTGTGTGTGTGTGTGTGTGTGTGTGTGTGTGTGTGTGTGTGTGTGTGTGTGTGCGTGTGTGTGTGTGTGTGTGTGTGTGTGTGTGTGTGTGTGTGTGTGTGTGTGTGTGTGTGTGTGTGTGTGTGTGTGTGTGTGTGTGTGTGTGTGTGTGTGTGTGTGTGTGTGTGTGTGTGTGTGTGTGTGTGTGTGTGTGTGTGTGTGTGTGTGTGTGTGTGTGTGTGTGTGTGTGTGTGTGTGTGTGTGTGTGTGTGTGTGTGTGTGTGTGTGTGTGTGTGTGTGTGTGTGTGTGTGTGTGTTGGTGTGTGTTGGTGTGTGTTGGTGTGGGTGTGTGGGGTGTGTGGGGTGTGTGGGTGTGGGTGTGGGTGTGGGTATGGGTGTGGGTGTGGGTGTGGGTGTGGGTGTGGGTGTGGGTGTGGGTGTGGGTGTGGGTGTGGGTGTGGGTGTGGGTGTGGGTGTGGGTGTGGGTGTGGGTGTGGGTGTGGGTGTGGGTGTGGGTGTGGGTGTGGGTGTGGGTGTGGGTGTGGGTGTGGGTGTGGGTGTGGGTGTGGGTGTGGGTGTGGGTGTGGGTGTGGGTTTGGGTGTGGGTGTGGGTATGTATGTGTGTGTGTGTGTGTGTGTGTGTGTGTGTGTGTGTGTGTGTGTGTGTGTGTGTGTGTGTGTGTGTGTGTGTGTGTGTGTGTGTGTGTGTGTGTGTGCGTGCGTGCGCGCGCGCGCACGCACGCACGCACCCACGCACGCACGCACGCACGCACGCACGCACGCACGCACGCACGCACGCACGCAGTGTTCACCAGTAAAACACTGGTGATACACTGGTGGTATATTTTTTTTTTTTTTACTTTACTTGCTGCCCGGCAGCGGAGGCCGCAGCAGCGGTGTATTGGCCCGGCGGCTCCGGAGACGAGACTCCCAGCCGTCACAGCGACACAGATGTCAGGTCAGCACACCCGCCAAACCAGGCCCGGCCATTGGTCGAGCCCACAGACACCCCCGACCTGCCATTGGCCGAGAGGATCGTGCGATGTCCCTAGGCACAAAACGCGCGTGAAGGCGCGTCTGCGGGGTTAGCATCGGAGCGAATATAATTAACCGAAAAATTACGAAAACGGAAAATTACTTTACAAGTAACGTAAGCCAAGAACGCGGACAGCGGCCCTTGTGTAAATTATAAACGACACCGATATTATCTGAAAAAATCGTAAACACTCCATCGCCGCTCGTACAAATCGCCGTTAACGCCGCTGCGTATTCGGCCACGTAAATCGGGAGCTCTAGCGGCAGAGCCACTGACACCGGAGTGCAGCCCGGTCTGACGATGCCTATCTGAGATGGCGTCGCGTCGACAAATACCTGTCGCAAGTGTACATTGTTACAAGCGCGCACATAGTCATGCGTCAGCATGACGTCATCGTCGACAAAGTGCAACACTGCCGCGCACGCCTCTCTGTCACCGTCACGCACGGCACTGACAACCTCAAGCGGCAGCTTGAGGCACGGACGCACAAAATTAACAAAGCCAGCCAGTCGCTGGCGCTTCAGCAGCGGCCAGGATGGGGAGCAGGCAGACACGGCGGCGCGGAGAGCCGGCAAAACACCCGCCTTAACCCGGGCTGTGCCCGCCATCAAGTCTAAATCTACGCCGAGAAATAGCAGATTCGATGTTGGAGTGAGCACAGATTTTCCAAAGTTTAAACAAAATCCAGCACTAGACAGAAAATCACTAACACCTATCAAATCGCGGGGACAGCGCGCCAAAAACAAAAAATCATCCAAGTACACCATACCGTTAACACCCGGAAAACGCGCCTCGACTATTTTAACAGTGACACAAGCCAAGTGCTGCACTTCCGACGGTGCAATCGAAATGCCCATAGGCAGACGAGCGAACATATATTCATTTCCCTCATAAGACACCCCGAAATTCGCGCGCGTGCTCGCAGCCAGCGGAATGTGAAAAAAAAAACATCACGCAGATCTATTTTTAATGCAAAGTTAAAACCATCGGCGGCAGCCTCCAAGGCCCGCTCGATGGTCGGTAAGACACACGGCCGGTGTGGCAAATAGGGCGTAAGCGAAGACATGTCGTAAACTAGGCGCGCCACCGACTTGTTCTTAGGTACCGGGAAAAGACGGTAACATCGCCGCGGGCGGCCCGGCACCAGCACGCCGGCCGCCACACAGTCGGCCACCGCGGCCGTCATCAGCGCCGAGCGCCGAGTCACCTGCCACACGCGAGGCGCTGTCGCGGGCACGCGCACTTTCAACCCCTTAGCCAGTACACACTGCACTCGTGGGTGACCGGCAAAAAGGGCCGCATTAACCCGGCCGGCCACCGGCGGCCGCACCCGTGCGCCAGCCTCCAGAGGCAGGCGCTGGGCGCCGATAAAGTCTAAAGGCGACTCGACCGTCGTCGGCACGCCCGCGCCACCCGCCTCACCGAGAGACGGCGGCGGCAGCGATGGAGGCGGCTCCGTCAGCAAAAAAGACTATTTCCTCAGCCACTGAGCGAGAGTCAGCCGCCTCCAGAGGTCGCTGCCAGGAAGCCGTGTCTGGTTCCGCCAGCACATCACAGATGGCGCGCCGATCGTTCAGCGGTGCCAGCCCGCCAGACTGAGGCCGGCAGCCTGGCTCCGCAGAGAAGAAGTCTCTCTCACTGGTGACACGTCTCACAGAGTCGTCAGGAGACTCCGCGGCTGGCCGGGGGCCGGAGGAAACAGAGGCCGTTGCCCCCACCGCCAGTCGCAGCGCCACCGCGACCCGCAAGCCGCGGCGGGGCCGAGCGCGGGCGGCCCCCGTCCGCCGCCCCGCGCCCGGGCTGTCCCTTCATTGCCTCGGACGAGGGACGCAGCCCCTGCCGGCGCCAGCAGACGTCACCGGTCTACGGGGGCCCGATGGACGGCACGGTCTGCCGCGCCCACCAGCCGCCACAGCGGCGACCGCCGGTGGCGCAGGAGGCGGCGATCCAGCAGCCGGATGAAGTCTTATACCCAGCCGGTCCATGTCGGTCATCCGACTGTCCGCCAGCGCGGCGCCCCAGCCGTGATGCGCGACTATTAGCATAAGGCGGACCCGTCCCCAGTACCAGACGTGGTCCGCCGGGGGCGGGCCCGCCCCCTCGCCGATGATTAGAAGCGCCCGAACTTCCTCTCTCTCCCGCACGCCCATGTCGGGCATACGCGAGCGCAGCTCCGCCAGCCACAGCTGCCGCTGCGCCCGGCCCGGCTCGGCCGGTGCTGGACTGTCCGGCTCGCACCGCTCCGGCGACGGCTGGACGTCACTGCCATCCAGAGAGGCAGCATCTCCTCCGGAGCCGATCCCCGACGCACGCAGCTTCTTCATAACCGCGTCGACGATGGAGTCCACGTGCTTGAGCTCCGGCGGGGCTCGCACGGCGCCAGAACGAAGCCGCAGAGTCGGTGAAGGCGTGGCCATCTCGCCGCCGGTAATC
>JAXIVJ010016345.1:0-25000 GCA_036785665.1 Chirona hameri | reverse complement strand
ATCATCTGCGGCGTACGTTTAACGTTTGCACGTCGTCGCTCGCCTCGCGTGCTCCACAATCATCATCTGCGGCGTGCGTTTAACGTTTGCACGTCGTCGCTCGCCTCGCGTGCTCCACAATCATCATCTGCGGCGTGCGTTTAACGTTTGCACGTCGTCGCTCGCCTCGCGTGCTCCACAATCATCATCTGCGGCGTGCGTTTAACGTTTGCACGTCGTCGCTCGCCTCGCGTGCTCCACAATCATCATCTGCGGCGTGCGTTTAACGTTTGCACGTCGTCGCTCGCCTCGCGTGCTCCACAATCATCATCTGCGGCGTGCGTTTAACGTTTGGTCAGCGAGTATGCCATGATCGTCGGCATCTACTGAATGCCGATCGGCATGAATGATCGACACCTACTGAACCAGTAAGGCGCCGAAGTTGGCGATGAACGAGCGAGCGCGAAGAAAATGTATGGTGAATTTCAACTCCATCGGGCAAGTAGTTTCTGAGATGCAAAAAGGGTGCGCACGTGCGCACATGCAGAAGCACTCACTCCTGACTTGTGGGAAAGTGGCGGCTGAGAGGTCCCTAATCACGTACAAAATTTGAACACAATCGGCTCAGCCGTTCCTGATATATATAATAGGGGTGTGCACGTGCGCACGTGCAGAAGCACCCCACCCCTGACTTGTGGGAAAGTGGCGGGTGAGGGGTCCCTAACCACACACCAAATTTGAACACAATCGGCTCAGCCGTTGCGGAGTTATTGCGAGGAAACGCCTTCCAACACCCCTCACGCGGCACGCGCCACGCGCAGTGGTAATCACCCACGTGAGTCAGCACCGGTCTCAAACAGGGTGGGTTGGATGGGGCTGGTCAGCAAAGAAGCCCGCTTGTCAATCGGACGTGCGGTTGCAGAGATATTAGCTTGTCAAAAGCGTCGCCACGGGCCGGGCCGGGTCGGGCCGCTCATATTCAGATTTTCCCCGTATACCGCGGAAAGACGAGCGAGCGCGAAGCACTCGCTCGCAATAAGGTTGGGAGCTGCTTTCGTTTTCGCACTCCTGTCTTGGGCACAGAGTCGGATACCGATATATCCTGGTACCCGGATGAACACGAAGGTACAACACAAGAATACGGATCTGTTCCCCTCTGTTCGTTGCTCTTTGTCTCATGACAGTGAGAGCTGCCCCACTTCAGGTATACTATATAAATGACCAAGAAGGCCAGCACAGCAAGCACCGGAACTGCAGGGCCTCCCGTAAGTAAGTAACTGGGTAGGCAAATGCCCACCCAGTGGCGATAATTTGCCCACCCGGTTGTAAATTTGCCCACCCGGTATGAAATTACCGGCATCATCAGTAATCTCACATCCCCTCTCGGTGACAACAAAAAACAAAACAAAAAACATTCTGACATTGGTAGTCAACTTTTCCTGTTTGGAAGCATTGGATGCGCATGGAAAGACAATAATAACGCTCTGCTAAATTCATTTTAGCGCTTGTTGTTGGCAGCGTTGGCCATGAGGGGCCATGAAGCCTGATTGGGGGTTCAATCCCTCGGCTGGCCTCTGCAAAAAGTATGCCCGACTCCCCATACCATTCGGAACAGGGTGAGAGTTCCAATTATCACATTGGTCCCAAGAAGATACGGTGCTTGGTCCACAAACCAAACCAAAGGCCTGACTGGCCCTGAACTTGGCACTGGTTTTGCCTCCACGTGGTTTCACCCGTTTCACCTTCCATGCCGCCCAGGTCAACAGGGTAAATTGGGCCTCTGGCCATCCGGAAAATCAAAGTTTGCTTACAAACACAATTCAAGTTTGACCATGCCACCTAAAAAAGACAGGGTACATTGTTATTTTTTCTCTCTCAAGAAACGTACACGGTAAGTGCCATGCACTCCTTCAGTTTCAGCACGGAATCATTGCTGCGGCGATACTGGCGAGAGTTCCGCGTTTCCGTGCTGCTAGATCCTGCTTCGGACGCAGTCACGCAGCTACTTCTTCGTGTTCGGGTCACGGGAACTCCGGTCAGCAGCAGAGAAAATGATACAAACGAATAACTGAGCAGAGGGGCGCCTGGCAAGGATGTCCTCACAACTCCATTATAACCAGAGAGAAGCCACTCAAATCCCAGAAGAAAGCCGAGAAGCCTTAGCAAATTGGTAACAGAAGAGAAAATACTCAGTTATTGACGGACTAACGGGCGTCGTTACAGTTAGTGACGGACTAACTGCAATAAATCAGTTGTGGAAGTTTTTGTTTTTTTTTCGCCCTCGAAGCGGCGCAAACAATTCTTCTGCCTAGATTTAATTAATAATTTAAAACAGAGTCAATAAAAACCACAGCCTCATATTATTTAATATATTAATAAGAAAACGAATCAGAAGAGACAAAATATTAATTATTTATTAATAATAATTTAATTAATAATTAATAAATTTGATTCACATATTTTATATCAAATGGACATTGACTGCATTTTTAACAGCAAATTAATGCCTACGAACATCATAGACTGGTATGACCGGTTTAGCTCCTTTTATACTAGGTTTTAATTTTATACATAATTACTATTTGATAACCCTAAATGTTCCAAGCGGCTTGGGGCGCTGCCAATCTTCGCCGGTTGCAAGGTGTACAAGCAGGATTTTGCCAATGTAGGGTCTAGAGGAAAAATCTGCACATAACTGCATTGTATTGTATTGACTTCACGCAGCCGATCCACGCGCAGTGGGGCTATCTAGGTCTCAGGTTATAGGACGTAATACAGTGGAATCGGGTCAACAGACATGCTCGCGCACGCGCACGCACACCCATAGGTACACCCAGTCACACACCGAGTAAAACAACTAACAATCGGATACATGTTTGAGTTACTCCTGTGTCTGCATCATGTGTTTACGCAGCTGGGTCTTAAACTGGGGTGGGCTGAGGTCACGAATAGTATCGGGGAGGCTGTTGAATGCCGTCACTATCGAGTAAAAGAAACGTCGTCTCTTTGATAGAGACTATGAAGACTATGAAGCAACTCGGGCTGAGATGTCACTAAAATGCGTTTCAACAGGGTCAGAGAATGGTAAATATACATGTTGCCCGCCGTCAGCCACTCGAGTTGTCTTAAAACGTCGCGGATATGATCAAACTTCCTACGGCCAGAGATCACACGTGCACCGAAGTTGAGCAGCTTCCGCAGGCTGACCGGCGTTACATGTCCTGTACACACAAATGCAGTATATCGGACTAACGAGGTGACAAGACCCTGGACTAGTCCTGAAACGTTACAAGTATTAATATTGAGAAGAAATTGACAGCCACGTAACAATTGCGCCGCCAAGAGACGCGAAATTTGAGGTTTTGGAAGCCTGGAACACTATTGTACTACTTGAATCAGACCTAAACGCGCTTAAATCAGCGGACCACGTCTGGGATCTGGGCATATACAATTTTGTATATACCCAGATCCCAGACGTGGTACGCTGATTTAAGCGCGTTTAGGGCTTTTGCACCATGTCTGAAAGTATTGTCTCATAGCGCGTGTAATTAACAGCAAACGTGATTATGATGATGATGATGATATGACGACGCCTCTGTGAGCGCAAAACCATATCGCTGAGTACTTTTTGGAACAACATTTATTTATCCTACTTTGATAGATGGTTGATGATTGGATGATGGGCAAAAGATGCCATAGATAACTGTAGTACAAAAGTAAATAGCTATTACTATGCCAAGAACACGAAAAAAATATTAAGGTAATGTGCATTTTGTTCAATCAGTCGTATACATACATTTTCATTTTTATGAATTATTACATTTTCATGAATTCTTCAACAGAAGAATTAGCGATATAAACGTTGACACCTACTGCAAGGTTAGATATATTGTTGGACGGCTAGGCCACAGGTGCCAACAGGTGTAAAAGAACACTTCGATTACTCATTAGGCCTGTTTACATAGCATGAAAAGCCTCCCCATACCTATGAAAATAATGTCCTAGGAATTGAGACTTTTAGCTTTTTCTAGTGAAACTTCCCTAGCTTTGATTTATCTACTTCCTTACGCGTGTAGTTGAATGCTGCGCAATGATCTCGAGGAACTATGCCAAAAACACACTCTTAATCACTAAGCTGACCTAGCAAGATGATAAAAAGCATTACCCGCAAGGAACACCCATATTAGGTATTGGTGGAGCAGGCGTCACACTTCCGTAGACAGCACTGTAGGTAGTGTGACGGGCCTGAACAAGACCCATCGCGAGCGCCATCTCTTGTCAGTTACGGCGTGGCATGAACAGTGAACACGAGCACGGGTGTAATCTATTCAAGCTCATCGCTAGCGGGAGCGCCACCTGTTGGCGGTTACAGTCGCGGTGAGAGCATCTCGCAGCTGATTGATCAAGCCTTAAATGCCGACCAATCAGAATTGGCGAGACATCTACCTTCTCAAGATTTGGTAGCTGTACAGCTCTCGACCGAGCTGATAAGCTACCATATGTGAGACATTCAGGCATATTATGGAGAAATATAAGTATGAAACACCGAACATCCAGGGCAGATCCCTTTTGATCCTTCCGACTGCCGGTCCTCCATCCTTTGTCACGCCCACGTTACCCCGGGTCTGGTGGTCGTTGGCCACCGGGCATGTGGTGGTCTCGAGCTGCCCCCCGGGAGTGGTGGCCGTCTGCATGGCGTGGGCTCTCCTCGCAGCTTCGCGCTGTAGGGAAGGGCCTGTCCATGGGCGGTTGCCCGGTCTGCTTCCATTTTGGCCCACTTTACCCCTTCTCCTTCATCCCATGGCTGCGCAATGATCCAAGTAGACCGAAGCGGCCTTATCCTAACCAAACCAAACCAAACATCCAGGAACATAGTTTTCCCAAAAGTCATTGAATAACATGTAGCATATAACATATAACATGTAACTTACGAGTAGGTAAACAAATATTGAAGGGAATGTTTCACCTTTGTATTGGTTTTGAACTGAGATAGCCATTATCTTTGGCCGTTATTGAAATGTCTAAATTACAAATGTCATTTTTCCCAAAACTTAACCGTTTTTAAGCAATTTATTTTATAATTTGCAAAATGCACCCAGACCGTTTTTAAGCCGCTGATTGGCCACTTCAAGATTGTTGGTCCTGGAAGTCAGACGACCTGTATTTCTCGAACCTTGGCGAGTACAATGTGAACAACTGCCAACACGATAGGTTGCGGTCTAAGTTGAAGTTTTTTTGTGCTTTTTGAAGTCTCAGTTATTTTTTGTTTTTAACCCTCGCCCTACTTTTCTCATCTTCGCCCTAGGGGGGCGGAGGCTGACAGCCACCCCCCTGTTAACGTCCAAACCAAGCAACATAGAGCAATGCGGTAAGAACCAGCATGTTGCCTGTCATGAGAGGAATCTGACAGTATGCGAGTTTTAAGTTTCAGGTCAACGGGTGACCTTCCAGGTCAAGTGAATGACCTAAGATCGACCACGTCCAAAAATAATGATTTTACTCTGCCCGTCTTCATTACCAAAGTGATGAGTATAAAACTATTTGGATAGCGTCAAAATGTTGGTCGTTGTATTAGCTATCTGGCAATATGACGATTTCTAAGTCTGGACAAGTTTATGACCTCTTAGGTCACGGAAATCGTCACCATAGATGATATTTTCTATGCGTTTTGCATTACAGCACATGTACAGGTCACTGCAAAAGTAATGGCATGTACTAGTGGCTAGTCAGCAAATGGTTTATATCTCCTAAACCGTTTGGCGGAATCGTTTGCAATTTTATGTGCTAGTCGCTGGCTTTGTCTACCTAAATATGAATCGCACGTTTTTATTTTCCAATCGTCCAATTTTCTGCAATTTGCGAACAACCTTCGGAGCCATCTATCGCCTAAGTTCGTAACTAAATTCCTACATACGCCTATGATGCCCCAGCCAGCCATGACCGCACGCAACCAATCAGCGCTCTCGAAGCAGCTGCGCGCATGAGATTGGTGGAGGTCGGCTGAATGAATGGGGCTCCTGCGTAAAGGCTAGCGTTAGGCAATGGTCACGTGGTTTGAACCGTGCGGGCGAGTCAGCTGGGTCAATGCCTTCTGGGCATGACGCTCGCAGAGGGCCGATAAATCGCGAGTTTAGGTGAGCTGGGTCGGACCGGCAGGGCATTACCCCTATCGCAGATGAACAGTTACTGCCGGGCTCCACTGCGCGCTTTTGCAATTTATCGCTTCACTATTGCGTTTAATCAGGTCGACTTTATGTTTTCTCACGTCCATAAAAAATGTTATCTTCGTGTAAATACACAGTGCAGGCTCCACTAAACGAAATGAGAAAGTCCCATATCGGTACGGTAAATCCCAAAATCGAAACGCAAAGTCGCAAAAGTGTAACTAGAACACGCAGAATCGACACGCAGAAACGAACAAATGAGAAAGGATAAGATAAAAAAATGTTCGATCAGTTGCAAGTTTGTGCACTTTTGTAGCTCGGTGTGCTCATCATGCCACCTTGTAAGTGATTGGTGGCTGTGTTTCAAGCGGATTTATCTTTATTTCATGAATGTTAAGTTAAAGTCACAAATGAGAGGAAGCTGGTGAGTTTAAAAGTGATCTGTGTTTTCTTAATATCCATTCCATGAGCTGTGGAGAGGCAAGAGGTGTTTGTGAACCTGAGGGAACCCCGGTCGGCGTGAGGGGCCCTGGGTGGGACTGCGGGACCCTTGGTTGGCCTGCATGGCTCTGGCTTGGCCTGAGTGGCCCTCGGTATGCCTGAGGGGACCTCGGTCGGCGTGAGGGGCCCTGAGTGGGCCTGAGGGACCATCGCTTGGCCTGATGGGCCCTCGGTCAGCTTGAGGGGACCCTCAGTTGGCCTGAGGAACCCTCGTTCGGTCTGAGTGGCTCTCGTTCGGTCTGAGGGGACCTGAAGGGCTCTCAGGCGGCCTGAAGGGGACATCAGTCTGCCTGAATGGGCCATCAGTCTGTCTGAAGGGTCCTCTGACGGCCTTAGGCGGCTCTCGGTCGGCTTGGTCGACTTGAGAAGGCCCTTTTTGGCCTAAGGTGGCTTCAGTCAGTTTGAAGAGGTGTTCTTTTCGGCCTGAGGGGCCTTCGGTCAGCTTGAAGTCTTTGGTTGACCTGAGGAGCCCTAGTCGGCGTGAGTGGCCCTCGGTCGGCCTATAGGGGTCCCTAGTGTGCCTGTGGGGCTCTTCTGTCGGCCTTAGGGGGCTCTCAGTCGACATGAGGGGCCCTTGATCGGCTTGAGGGGGCCCTTAGTCGGCCTGAGGGGCCATCGGTCGGCTCGAGTAGCTCTTGCCAGGCCTGAGCGGGCCCAGGCTGGTCTTAGAGGGCCATTGTCTAGGCCGGAAAGAACCCGGCGATCTGAGAGGGGCCTCAGTTGGTTTGAGGCAGTATTTTCTAGGCCTTAGAGCCTTAGGCTCTTTGTCGTTCTGAAATGACCTTTGTCAGACCTTAGCGGCCCCCTATGCCTGTGTGAGAGGTCTGTTTCCCAGTTTGAAAGGACCCAATTAATCGTCTAGGGGGGGGGGCGCTTTTCCAGCCTAAGAGAGCCCGAAATCCCTAAGAGAGGACCCTCCGCTTCTTTGAGAGGATCATCGGTCGACCAGAGATGACCACCGTCTGATCTGAGAGGGCCTACGCTTGTCTAAGAGGGTCATTGTCAGACATAAGAGGGCCCTGTGCAAGTCTGAGAGAGCTCTCGGTCATTCTGGAGAGCCCTTAAACGGGCTAAGAGAGACATTGGTCGGTCGGAAGCAGTCTTGCAGCCTCGGAGTCGGAATCTGAGTATCGGAGTCGGTAATGTTTGCCGGAGTCGGAGTCAGTTAAATTTTGCCGACTCCGGCTGGCATGTGAAAATTATGTATGAGGAACGTGTTTTTCAGATGCATTTTTTTATTGGCCACTGATGGCGATAATGTAACATTTTACGGCTTTGAAATTGTGTTGCTCTAAAAAGATTGATATGACCAGTCAGTGTTTACCTATACATTTCAGTTAACTAGTAATTTGTCCATTTTATGGGCTAAAAGAAAGAATTGGAGAAGAAGAAAACATGTTTTGTGTATTTTTTCCTGTATGAAGCGGACAAAATGGTTCCGTAATAGTAATAATTAGAAGTTTTCACGAAGGATTATTGCGCTGAAAAGTTTCTGAAAGATTCTGAAAGTTTTGAAAAACTACACAACTTTTACATGCGATTTTTGGCTAGAAATGTCCCTCATAATTTTGTAATACGTTGGTAAGAATAAAATATGTTGACAAAATAACGGTTTGTTGGTAATAAGCAAGATAAGTATTGATAGAATCTTCCTGAAAAGTTTCAGGAAGGAAGAAGTTTAGTTTCAACTTGAGCATTCGGCCGTTGGGCCCCCCAACCGATTTCATAAAGTTCCACCACTGAGTGCCTACTTGTTGATACATGGGAGCCCTGCATCCTGAATGGATCCCTTGACTATCTGTAATGCAAAACTCTCCATCCCCAACAGCACACATTTGTGTTGTCTTCTTTGTCACATGACAAGAAGAAGGAAGCACAAGTTTGCCTTTTTGGTGTCATATGACAAGATGAAGCACCGTAGGAACGGTAAGTCCTATGGGTCATACCAACAGCATGAAGCATATTTTCATTAGCGACGATTTTGTTATCTGTAGCTTCTGATTTTCGCTGTAGTGACACAAACATTTAACCTTTCTCTGGAAGAGCCGAAAACTGTCCCACTTTACCGATCAAGCATAATGAATGCTCGAAGCATGCCAACCAACATGTCTGACTTAACCCCACCGCGCCAGGCAGGGTGAAGTGAGACAACAAAAAAGACAACGTATGGAATTAATCACAACCCACGCTAGACTAGTAGTATTTCCTAAGATCCAACGTTTGGTGCAAATATCAAACCAATGGGAGGCACCGCTCGAAAGCTGATAAATCCTACCGGAAGATGTCACTCAAGTCGGTCGGGCCGATTGCGCGGCGGCTTATGCGAGCGTTTTTGCGCTTTTACCCTTCTTTGGGCCCTAGTGGGCCTTCTTTGGGCCCGATTGGTATGAAAGGCGACACAACAACGTTTCTGACCATGCCGCGTGGATTGGTGAAGGTTCCGAGTCGCTATCTCTGATAGGTTCTGAGTTTCAGCGCGGCAGTAGCGTTTTTGACCCTTATCTGGGGCCTAGTGGGTCTTCTTTGGGCCCGATCGATATGAAAGGCGAAACGGCACCGTTTCCGACCACGCCGCGTCGATTGGTGAAGGTCCCGTGTTGCTATATTCGAGAAATAAATAAATAAATAAATACATTCCCGGTTTTCCGTAAAACGTATTATTGTGACAGCGTGGTGACGCGGGTTTCGCCTAGTCACGAGCGTTCACTCGTTGGTTAATACGCCTCGTGGGCAACCAATTGGTTGAATGAAAAGCTTGGACATTGCCCTTTCAGAGCTTGGCCGAATTATACGTTCCCATGTTCAGAGTACAGGTTGTCCGTAGGGCGTACAACCTATATGTTACGAGTTTTAATTTAAACCCCATTTTTCAATAAATTAGGATAACGATCTACCTTACAGGTCTCACTTACACTTTGCAGACCGTTATAAAACAAAATCCACTTTGGGTCCATAAATGTTTAGGCTGCTAGTCGGCGCAAATCACTTAAAACGAACAATAATATCTATCAGCGTAGTGAGCGTGTCAGCCCAGTATTCGGACGCCGCCCTCACGCTCGGTACGTTGTTAATGGTCGGTCGTAAAGCGGCCATTAACTGGGTCGGTGACAGGGTCCGGACCTGTCACCGACCCAGCTATTATACGGCCCTGGCCCGGGCCCAATGTGGCTGGCTGCCAGCGGCAGCCTGGCATGGCGATAGCAGCTCCGTCCCGGAGACGACGGACTGTCTGGCTGGAGTGGCGGCAGAGTTTGCCATGGACCGGGCTGGCCCTACAGGTCATGGGCTGGGCCTGGGCTGGGCTTGGCCTGGGCCTCAACTTTAAGGAAATCACAGGGCTCTGGACGGGCCGGGCCTGATAATTTTGAAGTAATGCGCGTGCCGCGCAAGCTCTGGTCAGAGATAAAAATATTTTAACCAGCAGTTCACTTCACTTCCATAGCAACACACAGGTGAGTGATATTGAGCTCACCATAATAAATATTGATTAAATAGTGTATCAACACTCAAATCAATGATTCGCCCCTGTAGCTCAGTTGGGAGAGCGCCGGACTTCTGACCTCACCCGGTAGTGGCAGCCCGGGTTCGAGTCGCTTCGGCGCTCGCTATTTGCCCCTGACTGGGATGGCCTGTAACCGCTGCCACAGCGGTCACACTCAAGGTCAGTTGACGTCATGACGTCAGAGGGCGGGGCGGACCGTGTCCAGGTATATCGGGCACGTACAACTTTCGCTTCTAAATTCTGCCGGACGCCAGGAATTGCTTGAGCGGGTGGTGGGGTCAGGGCCTGAGCAACAAGCTATGCTTAGCACGGGGCCTGACCTCGGAAATCCATCCATTCAAAATCATTCGGACTAAATATAAAAAAAGAAGAAGATAACAGTAATATCAGAGTTAGATGGAGTAGTACCAAAGAGTGTAAGGATACCTACTAATACTCAATCATCATGTACGTCATGAACACCTGAACAGGGGGTTCGTGTCCTGAAAATGATTTGTAGCGCCCCAATAAAGGAGAAATCAATCCATTCTTATCTCCAACAGACGACCGAGACGACCACAGATTTGACATCATAGAGGTGATGGTGTCCGATTCAGAAAACCAGGGACTGCGTCAAATTACCATATTGAAATGGTAGCGCATCGATTGCTTCCATCTTATTTTGTCTTCGAAACAACGGATTTCGAAACAACGGGCATGAAAAGTTAAATTTAGGTCGTGGAAAACGACATTTTAATATTGGAACCAGACCGTGATTGGAGCTAAGCCTCAGTAACCCCTTTTCCTGGTTGCACATCTCGGTATGGTGAAAAGTATTGAAATTTATGTAGTTTGTCAATTGTCATGTACATTAGCTTCGGATAGTAAAACACCATGGCCGGTGACAGTCAGCGTTCAATGGTACATATGATAATAATTACTGTATACATATGTAACTGTAAAGGCGGCCACACACTGGGCCATTCGGTGAGTGGAGGCCGCGATATCGCTACGACTTTCCGCGCATCTGCAGCGATTTTCCGCGTCTGCGTCAGCCGAAACGATGAAAAACGCAAGCTAAACGCGCCGAGTGTCCGCTGGCGGAATGGCGTAAAAAGCTGGTCCGTACGAGCTTTTTCCGCGACTGAACGACGCGGAACCGCGGACAAACAAACGTATCAGGCTAACAGTGGTGAATCTATGCAAGATAGAGGTTACAAATTTTGCACAGCATGTTTTTGCCGCTGTTGAATTTATTATGTAAGAGTGTCGTGGTTCTAAACTCACACCTTCGTCGAAAAATTACCATAATTAAGTTACCTTGGGACAGGCTGTAGGGACAGGATGCAACATGCTGTAGGTCGGCGGGGCGGAATCTCGCGAGCAGACAGCGCTGAATCCGCCGGAACAAGGACGATATTCCGCGGTGTCGCCGCGATTTTCCGAGGCGTAATTTCGCAGTGATATCGGCCACCAAATGCGCTGTTCGCGGTCGCCTTTACTCTGACTATCTGGAGTGTGCCTACTGTTTTGGAATGTCAAAAATACTATTCTTGCGGTAAGAAGCTATTGGTTTGATTGTTGGATACGATACAATTCACGACTGTAATGTATATATTCACGACTGTGTATGTATTCACGACACCCTTTTAGTTTAATTTTCACTTATATTCTTTTTTCTTATTTTTTAATTCGATATCGACAAAACGATCGCCACTATAAACAGAGGAAAGAAGATGTGTAAAACAGCGCACCTTATACAATAAAATTACGGTCACATCATCATATCATCATAGAGAGACAAGTTTTGCACAGCATGTTCTTGCCACTGTGAACTTTATTATGTGCAAGTTTCGAAGCTCTAAATTTATATCTTCGTCGAAAAATGGCGTCAAAACGGCTATCAAGCGTTGCGAGTAGGGGACAGACGGTACTGTTCGGCTTCTGCTATCAGCGCGCACGAGCTGTGTTGTCGAATTGATATTGACCGGCGCTAACGATATGCTAGCAAATTTGGATCCATATTTCGATATTAGCAATGCTTCTGGTGGTGGTAAGCCTTCTGGAGTCTACCTGATAATTTTGTGATTCCATCACGTTCCACACGATTCCATCACGTCTTTGGAATATCTCAGCAACTAGGGTGAATCTGGAGAAATTAAGTCATGGTTCAATTCAGAAAATTATGTTATATCTAGACCAGTGTCAATAACCCCAAATAAGTGATGTGAGTAGGCAGTAGGCACACTCCCTTTAAAGGTATATTGCCACCTCCGGAGGATTTCTAAAAAGCAACTTAAATGAATGGTGGGGATCAGCAATCATGTATGCTCAAGCTCAAACTTGCTCCTGCAGCACCTAAAGCAATTTATTTATCGGCAATTTATTTTGTATTTATGTCCGACTCCAAAACGTTGGTCCCAGCTGCGCTCAGTACTAGATTCATGATGGCCGCTCTCATCCAGTTTGGCTGTGAAATTGGCGCGCTCCCAAAGCCAAAGCCTCCGAATTCGCCGAGACTTGACCTCGAAAAGTCTATCTGTGTTATAAGGTATTGGTCACAAATCTCCTACGGCCCCAAAGTCGAGCCATAGCCATTGTTGCTGTTTTATTCATGTTTTATTATGAAAGAGGCTATGGTTGTTGAAAATATAATTAACTGTATACGCATTTTAGTTGTAAAGTGCACTGACGGAATGGTGATGTTGAGTTTGCAATATTCAAAAGTAAATCATAGTCCGCAAAGAAGTGATTCTGAATAGTGATGAGGCGACTCCAATTTTACGAATGTGTGCCAATCATGAGGGCTGCAATTTTTTTTTTAAATCTAATGGGGGGAGTTTCGGAAACCAAATTTTGCAGGTGAAATCGGACACGCTTAATCTACCGATACACACCAAAAACTCCATATTGGCCTGCAAGGTGGCAACATCCCTTTAAAGTTAATATTGTATGAGGCGAGTTGACCCCGGGGCCATCAATTGCCGCCAAGGAGAGCCTCTGCAAGACACTTAATGGAATTCATTTTCCCCTTTTCCAAATTTGTATGCGCAATTGCAAAACTAGTGTCATGCCGCGAAGCGGCGAATTTTTTTTCTCCCAGTTTTCTGTTTACTGTGGCTAGCTGAATTTTGACTGCTGCAATTTTGGGATGCCCAGTACCATTCTAAAAATGCAAATATAGCATGTACGAGCTAGTAGTTGTAGCATGTATAGCATGTATCTCGTATTACGCTTCACGTCTTGGGGAGGGGGGGGGACATAGGTTGCCCCCCCCCCCCCTTGAGCAGGCTTGGGGGGGCATGGTCCCGTCCCCCCCCTGGATCCGCCTTTGGCATCAGTAGCACACGCACCTAAAATTCGCACATCAGTAGCACTCGCAGTCACCTTACACGAAATTGACAAGACAATCATCATGTCTCAGATCCCATGCTGTAGGGGGCCCGCTAAAAAAAACAAGTGACCGAAATCCGCGAAGTAAAAAAAACGGGTGGGGCCCGCACACGAGGGGGCCCGCTCTTAGGGCTGTTACCCCCCCCCCCCCCCCCCTCCCCCCAGTTAAGTTTTAATATTTGGTTAAGTTTTATATACAGTTTTATATGGTTATTTTATATACAGTTAAGTTTTAATATTTGGGTTGATGACGTCATATTGAGCTCTAGAGACCTACACAGAAATCCTTTACGCAGCCAAAGTATGGGCACAATTATTTCGAGACTATTCTGGCGCTTTGAATACAAAACAAACCAACTACCAAACCATTGAAACGTAGCAAATATCTCCAAGGTTCACCTTAAAACAAGTCGACTATCATTACCAGTTGGGTAAAGAGAGACGACGAACGCTGTCGGTTAGGGGTGATAAAAACGCTTCAAGTGGCGCCCACCTAACCTGGTATGGGAAAATTCGGCCCCAGGTATAAGTAACGCGGCAGGCACTGGCGGATCCAGCCTCTGAGACACCGTGGGGGGCATCTTTGTGTGGCAAAAAGATACCCCCCCATTTTGTATCCGCGTATTTGGGCCGGTCGCCTTATTTTAGTATTCGAGCTTAAGAAATTCACTTCTCAAATTCACAAAAAAATATTTTGTGGATTTTTTTTTTAAAGAAGAATCTTTTTATTTTTTGGGGATACAAACACAAAATTTAGAAAATTCGAGATAGCCATTTTGAAGAAAATGTCATTTTCTTTCTTTTGATATTTTTTATTTTCCATTTGCTTCAAAAATCTATTTTCTACGATTGTTCAAACATTTATCGTTTTTCCACCAAAAATGGCATGACATGGCGTCATTAAAACGTTATTATTTCGCAAAATACTATATAAATTTAATTGGCATTAGGTGAAAAGACGTAGAAATGATGCAGCATAAGGTACTGAAAGTTTGACGTTGATATCTATCATAGTTGTCAAGGTATTGATAAAATCCGGGAAGGGGGGGCAGATTCTGCCACCCCCCCCCCCCCCCCAGCGGGGGCGCGGGTTAAGTGTCACCGGGGCTGCTTGAATTGCATCAGGTGCGCTGTTTTGTCTATCATTGAAAGAAAGGGATACATACAAACTTCAAATTCAATCACTCGAGAGAAGAACAAAAACTTCCGTTTTCATGAAGTTTTCTCCCAAGATCATTGTTTTTCACGTTCAGTGCAGGGAACGCGCGGGGGCATACTTGTATTGAATGCCCCTCCCAGATTCTTGTGCAGGGGAGGGGGGGGGGGCATTTGCCCCTGATGCCTCCTGGATCCGCCAGTACCAGCAATTACCGCCAAGGAGAGTCTCTGCCAGACACTTACCTGATGGAATTCATTTTCCCATTTCCAAATTTGTACAAGCAATTGCGAAAGTTGTGTCATGCCGCGAAGCGGCGCGAAAATTTCTGTTTTTTGACTGTGGATAGCTGGATTTAAACTGCTGCAAAGACAATTTTTACGATTTTACGATAAATTGGGAACGCGCGGCGGGGGGGGGGGCATACTTTTATTGAATGCCCCCCCCCCATTCCTGGGGGGGATCTGCCCCTGATGCCCCCCTGGATCCGCCAGTGGCGGCATGAAGTGTCATTTAATGGCTCGACATCGTGACTTTTGCTCACAGTGCGGTGACACATTTGACATGGCCACAGTGTTCATCCAGATTCATTCGTTCGACCCCTCACCCATATCCGCCTCAATCCCCGTATCCGGCTCAGTGTTACTTAATGTATAACTGAAGACAACATGCAACTGCATCATATGCACACATACAGCGCATTGTGACATTGGCGGATCCAGAACGGGTGGGGAGGGGGAGGGGGGGGGGGGGGCAAAATTCCAAAAAGTCTCACACAATTCTGAAAACGCATTGGATTTGGCTTGCTTATGCATTGATAGCTGATTTAAAGCTAACTTTCGTTAGTAAAAGTCGCTTAGATTCTCTTCTATAACAGGAAATGTGTCAATTTTTCTCTGATTTCAGGCGGTTGGGGGGGGGGGGGGCAACAATTGCCCATTTTGGCCAACCGTAGATCTGCCACTGCATTGTGACCTGGTACAGCCAATACAGCCTGTGTAGCAACGACCCTAGCTGCAGGGGCTCCGCCACAAGGGGGGACATGGGGCAGTGTTGGATTTCATGACCTGGTCCCGGAGAGTAAAAATCCATAGGTGGAGAGTAAAATTGTATTGTCAGGCAAGTTCAGATTTTCATTTTTGTTTTAATTATTTTACTTGGAAAGTAAAAAATCCTGATTTGTAATAGATATTAAATCCTTGTGAGGAAAATGTAATTATATTTTAGCTACAATGTCGGTAAGATCAGGCAAAACGAGAGCAAATTTCCTAAACAAATATGAAGAGAGCAAAATTCTTTGGACCCAAAAACAGTCCAGAAAATGGCCCAAATTCCAAGGCTGCCATGGGGAACGTGTTCCCCCCCCCCCCAAACAAAAAAAATCAAAAAAAAATCTGATATTAACATTACACCTATGGGCGTTGCATGGAAATAATTGACTTCAGAATGCCTCCCCCACCCCACCCCACCCCCCCCCCCCAAACATTCGGAAGGTGGCGGCGCCCTTGCCTAGCTGCAGACGACGGAAGACAGGCGTAGGAACAGGGGGCGGGGGGCATGGCCCCTCACTTTTCGGCCACTTTCACTTCAAGCATTTTTAAGACAAAGATCAAAGAAATAAGTAAGATGATGGATACAGTTCGTAAATGTTGCCAGAAGAATCTTGGTACTTATTTTGTCTACTCCTCCTTATTCACTTACATCTCTGCAAGAGGCAAACAGATTATAACCATCTATGTTGAAATACTGAAGTATCTCTGCTTTTAACTATATTTCTGACACACATATTACAGACCACTCAACACCAGAGCTGCCTTGGAAGGTTAGGCAATTGTCCATTTTGTTTTCACTAACCTAGCATCAGTGGCGCACGCAGGGGGGGGGGGGGGTCAAAGGGGTCAGCTGACCCCCCCCCCCCCCCGAAATTTCTGAGGGGGCCCGCATCAAAAGGACCCGTATGCTGGCCCATACCTGGCAGGGCCCGGTCTTGGTAAAGCCTGATCGAGGCAGGGGCCCGGTGCTGGCAAAGGCATGATATGGGGCCCGGTCCTTGCATATTTTTTATGCGGGCCGTTTCTGGCAGGGGCCCGGTCTTGGCCAGGCTCGGTGCTGGCAAAGGCATGGCATGGGGTCCGGTCAGGACGAGGGCCCGGTCACAACAGGGCCCGACCCTTGCATATTCTTGATACAGGCCCCTTTCTAGTAGGTGCCCGGTCTTGGTCAGGTCCGATCGAGGCAGGGGCCCGGTGCTGGCAAAAGCGTGATATAGCCATGGGGCCCAGTCAGGACGAGGGCCCGGACACAACAGGGCCCGCTCCTTGCAAATTATTTGATGCGGGCCCCTTCCTGAAAGGGGACTGTTCCTGGTAGGGGCCCGCTCAAGACAGGGCCCGGCGCTGGCAGAGACGTGATATGGGGGCCCGGTCAGGTCGAGGGCCCGGTCCTTGCAAATTATTGATACGGGCCCGTTCCTGGTAGGGGCCCGGTCTTGGTCAGGCCCGATCGAGGCAGGGGCCCGGTGCTAGCAAAGGCGTGATATTGGGCCCGGTCAGGACGAGAGCCCGGTCACAACAGGATCCAGTCCTAGCATATTCTTGATACGGGCCCGTTCCTGGTAGGGGCCCAGTTTGGTCAGGCCCGATCGAGGCAGGGACCCGGTGCTAGCAAAGGCGTGATATGGGACCCGGTCAGGATGAGGGCTCCGTCGGCCGTCACAACAGGGCCCGGTCCTTATAAATTATTGATACGGTCATGTTCTGGTGACACGGGCCCGTTCCTAGTAGGGGCTCGGTCTTGATCAGGCCCGATCGAGGCAGGGACCCGGTGCTGGCAAAGACGTGATATGGGGCCCGGTCAAAACGAAGGCCCAGTCACAACAGGGCCCGGTCTTAACATTTTCTTGATACGGGCCCGGTTCTGGTAGGGGTCCGGTCTTGATCAGGTCCGATCGAGGTAGGGGCCCGGTGCTAGCAAAGGCGTGATATGAGGCCCGGTCAGGACGAGGGACCGTTCACAACAGGGCCCGCTCCTTGCATTTTTTTTAGACGGGCCCGTTTCTGGTAGGGGCCCGATCAAGGCAGGGCCCCGGTGCTGGCAGAGAGGTGATATGGGGCCCGGTCAGGTCTAGTCTCTGGCCAAAACTAGTGGCTAGAGCAAACATGAACTAAATTTATCCCTTTACAACTGAGAAATATGAGTTTTTGTTTTTCCCCGTAGAGTTACATTGAAAAGTTCACGATTATAACTTGACCTTAGGTCACCGATATAGAAAGTCCGAGATATTGTAGTCCCTAATGACCTCATGACGTGCCATGAGTTTCATGTCGCTCGATTAACCACTGTGCCGGCGCGACGGTGCTACCAAGAAGTTGTTTGGTGGTCATGTCATTTGGCCTGACCTGACCTGTTCGGGGCCCAATTTTGTTGCTAAACGTGGCTTAGCTATTCATTTCAAGTTGCTGAATGTTTCAAGTCGATATCTTGTTTCAAGTCGATATCTCTATGCGTTTTATGATAATGGCGAGAGAGAAAAAAAACAAGGGGGGGGGGGCGAAAAAACGCCCCCGTCTGCGAGAGTCCTATTCGAGAGTCCTATTATATAGAGGGTTAATTCCTATTCCGTTCGAGAACGTAGCCTAGCATAGTTTATACGGGACTTTGACGTCCAAAGGCTGGTATTTTTAAACCTGTAGAGAGGACATGAATCCGGGAGGTTAGAAAGGAAGACCGCCATAATTTGGTCAAATTTCTAAAATTGCCTCAATTTCCGAAGAGATCATTCTTTCATGCCTAGAGAATATAAAGTACCGTGTAAACGCGGTTTCTATATACATTACAATTTGCGCATAAGCATCTCAACCATCTATGGGCGTAGCCAAATAGTATTGTAACGCTCAACTTCACTGATGAAATAAAATGCTTCGCTATTTGGCACATGTTACGTTTCATAGTCAGTACTATCCCATCCCATAGATTCGCAATCCCGATAGATTGCATCCCGATAGATGGATGTATATTTGATTGATAGATGGATAATTTGTGTTTACTTTTTTGACTTGTTGGTTGGACTTGGCGGACTTGGCGGACTTGGCGGACTTGGCGGACTTGGCGGACTTGGCGGACTTGGCGGACTTGGCGGACTTGGCGGACTTGGCGGACTTGGCGGACTTGGCGGACTTGGCGGACTTGCCGGGCTTGCCGGGCTTGCCGGGCTTGCCGGGCTTGCCGGGCTTGCCGGGCTTGCCGGGCTTGCCGGGCTTGCCGGGCTTGCCGGGCTTGCCGGGCTTGCCGGGCTTGCCGGGCTTGCCGGGCTTGCCGGGCTTGCCGGGCTTGCCGGGCTTGCCGGGCTTGCCGGGCTTGCCGGGCTTGCCGGGCTTGCCGGGCTTGCCGGGCTTGCCGGGCTTGTCGGGCTTGTCGGGCTTGCCGGGCTTGCCGGGCTTGCCGGGCTTGTCGGGCTTGTCGGGCTTGTCGGGCTTGTCGGGCTTGTCGGGCTTGTCGGGCTTGTCGGGCTTGTCGGGCTTGTCGGGCTTGTTAAGCCCAGGCTCCACTATGCGTGATAGTACG
Source organism: Chirona hameri (assembly GCA_036785665.1). NCBI lineage: Eukaryota > Metazoa > Arthropoda > Thecostraca > Balanomorpha > Balanidae > Chirona > Chirona hameri. The sequence goes on along the minus strand of JAXIVJ010016345.1, from coordinate 5,763 downwards.
CAAAGTACGCACGGTTTTTGCAAGTTTGCGTCTTTTGCGTAGTCTAAAAATGTTCAGCTGATAGAAAATGCATTGACTGAGCTACACTGGAACAGTACGCAAAGTACGCATGAAATATCACGCAAACTTGCAAAAGACGCAGCACGGAAGTACGCAACTCTGCAAAAGACGCAAGTACACAAGTACGCAAGTACGCAAAAAAGTTCAGAGTTTTGAACTTTTTCCGGTTTTTGCAAGATTGCGTAGTCTGAGACAGTTGGTGGCGCATCGCCGGCAATCTGTATTGTCAATAACTCTTGAGATAATATAGATAGAGACGTGCGAATGGCACCAATGTGTTTGCCTCGTCCAGATGCATCGCCCCAAATGCAACATGACATACCTTGGTCACCAAATGACATTGACCTGAGGTCAAATTTTGAATCAATTTGAGTGACTACCAAGGTAAGTCCATGTAGATTTGGGGCGAAGCCATTGACGAGGACAAACACATTGGTGTCAAAATTATTGCTCTATGTTCAACCGATACAAAGTTATTCACGATTTTGTGTAAAGAAAGTGTCATCGTAACCTCTGGAGCCTATAACTATTGAGTATTGACCCACGTGAAATCCCTGACTACTTTTAAGCCTGAGTACTCAAGTACTGATGCGTATTCATCAAAAGGATCAGTCTCATTACCATTTCAACACTATACTACGCAAATCCCGGACGGTGTCAAAAAACGGTACGCAAAAGACGCAAACTTGCAAAAACCGTGCGTACTTTCACACATAGTGAGCCTGGGCTTTTGACTTGCATCTCCAATCCAACCGACCCATCTCCGACACAGCTATAGATATTTAACGCACTTGTAATTTAACGAATTTCTCGGAATGGAGGTTCCCTATGCATAAAGGCACGTGAATTACACACAGTAGCCTATTTCACAAAGCAAAAAAGTTTGTAATTACAAATATTTCTTTGTAATTACAAATAATTTGTACACATGTTTTGTAGTTTGGATTTCACAAAACCCCAGGGCAGTAAATCTCAATTTACTATTTACAAACTACTTTACAAAGATATTGTTTGTAACATGTTTGCAATTGCAAATGTTATATTTCTCAAAGGTTGACGGAAGTGAGGAAATGTTTGCAATTACAAACTTGTAATTCTAGTGGGTCAGGGGTTCTGATATTTCAGAAACTTGCATTGACAGTTGACATTAGTGCTGTTCACAACGACAACTAAAATCCTTAGCCACCTAGGTGGCTAAGGATTTGTCGCTTAGCCATCTTTAGTAGGAACTGATTTGGTCCAACCAATATTTTTTTAGTTCTTACTAAATTATGAAAGATGCTGCCCTGTTAGCCAATTTGTTTTTGAGATAATCAATATTACCACCTTTTGCTTTCTTTAAAATTATTTCACAAAGAATGCAGGACGAATTATGGGAATTCATTGTTGTTATGAAATATTTTATCATACCTAAAATATGTACATTTATTAACCCAAATATACCAAATTTCGTCTGCTGATTTTAGAGGCGCGAATTTAAATGTTATGAGCAGGGAAAGACTGCTATAGAGCCTTGGAATACTCACCATTTTCAGGCGAATGGCGATCCCGCCTGTGTTCAAGTTCTGTTGTTGACAACGCGTTGAGAGTAAGGATTTCAAATATGACTCCTTCTTTCTCTGGGATTATTCATGCCAGGGATGTAGTTTCATATTCAGTTGGAGGGGCTTCAGCACTCTCCCCCCCCCCCCCCCCAACTCAGGTTTGATTGAGCCCCTCCAACTTTGGCAAGGATGTGGATCAAATCGAGAGAGCCTTGGGATGTGGCATTAAAGGGATTATACGGGTTTCCGTCCTGAAAGTAAATGCACTCTTTTGCAGTTGTAATGAGCTTTAAACACGTTTAAGACATATAACAGGGCCTCAAGCTCATTTAGCCAATTTATTCAGAAATTATCAGCGTTAAAACTTGGGCGTTTTTCGAGACTAGTATCAGATAACGAGTACTTGATCGGCACTACTGTCCACCACTTTTATCTTAAGATCAATTTAGAGTTTTGAATTATCTGCAAGTCCTACACTGGATCACAACATTATTATGCAATTCAAAACTGACGGGACTTTGTATTACTACACACTGTTCGTTGAGGTTTTGTGTTTTTGTGGTTTCTTTTCTCTGGCCTTTAGCGTTGATAATTTGGTGGTGGCGTATTAATTTTATGGCATGAAAATTAATGAAAAATATAGAATGTTATGGGAAAACTAGGTAACTGCTGCTGTCGTGGAACAAAACAAGTTTATTTTCTTTCAAATATTGGCTTATTTTACGGAAATATGCCATACGTGAGGTGTTTTTATTAGCATAAAAGAGATGACTGACTCTGCCTCAGCCGGTCCTGCAGAAAATACGCGGTGGCATCACCGCGCACTTTGGAATGTCCTTACGTACAGAAGAGGTCATTTCCAGAACAATGTGGCTACCGTGGGACTTCTACCACCTTTATAAAGTACGTTTTTACTATGTCACTCAATTATTCTGGGAAAAACCCGTATAATCCCTTTAAGGATTTGGTTGTACCTTGAGCATTTTTCATTCTTCACAGCCCATCAACGTGTTTGGAGAAGCTATGTCTCTCTTTCATGCATAAGGGTGGGGTAGGAACAGGTGCGCAACCACGTCCAAAAAAGTGGTACGGACACATTGGCGTTGGGGGGGGGGGGGGGCATCGTCCAGGGGGCGCCATCGCTCAGGGAGGCGCCATCGCCAAAAACGCAATATCATAAATGTGTTATTTTTTAGATGTATGTAGTTGTATGTATGTACAGTCGGTTCGGTCTCATAATGATATTCCCTTACCATGTTTCTAAAACTCATCTAATTTCACTTCTGTGTACATGAAGGACTGATTTAAGGGAACATGTGGTACCTACCTAGGTAGGTACCACATGTTCCCTTTACATCGGTACTCCTGGTCACCTGTGCTTAGGGGGCGGCATAAAAAGGGCAAAAAACTAGAGTTCCATAATTCTGGTCCCAGTGCTGGGACCAGACCTGGTCACGGTCGTGATTGAAGCTGTCTCTGAACTTTAGAAGGGGAGGGGGGCAAGCCAGTCATGGTGGCCCCTGGCAAAGAGCCCCCCCCCCAAAAAAAATATATACACCTGGATATGAAAAACTACGGATTTCGGCCACTTTATTTTGTGTGGCCCTTTTTTACTTTATTTTCAACTTTTGAATAGCTAGATTAGACCAGACCCTCAGTATGGGGCGGCATTTGCTTCTGGGGGGGGGGGGGGGGGTGGCATTTGCTTCTTGGGACGCCAATTGTCCGGTTTAGATAGCGTCTGTTCTGCTCCATGGGGCGGCATTTTCGAATGGGCAATGAGCATTTGTCCATTTTAGAGGGTGCCTGTTGTATCCGCATGGCCTAGGGGGGGGGGGGGATTTGCTTATTCTCCAGTAAAGCACCTGTTCTGCTCCATGGGGCGGCATTTGCTTATTTTCCGGTAGGGCACCTTTTCTCCTCTATGGGGGGGGGGGGGCGGCATTTGCTAGTAAGGAAGCCCATTGTCTGACTTAGTGGGCGGCTGTTCTTCCCTATGAGGGGAGGGGGGGGGGGGGGGGGGCATTTGCTTCTGGGGACGCCTATTGCCCGGGTTTAGATAGCGTCTGTTCTGCTCCATGGTGTCGGCATTTGCTAATGGGCATTTTAACAATTTAGAGGGCGCCTTATTTACCCCGTGGGCCGTGGGGGCGGCATTTGCTTATTGTCCGGTAGGGCACCAGTTCTGCTCCATGGGGGGGGGGGGGGGCGGCATCATTTCTAGTGGCGCCCTATCCTGTTCCTAAGTCGCCATTTACTTCTAGGAATGCTAATTGTCCGATTCCGGAGGGGTGCCGTCACTGGCCGGAGGGGCGTGGTCACTGACCGGAGGGGCGCCGTCACTGGCCGGAGGGGCGCCGTCACTGACCAGAGGTGGCGCCGTCACTAACCGGAGGGGTGCCGTCACTAACCGGAGGGGCGCCGTCACTGGCCGGAGGGGCGTCGTCACTGGTCGAAGGGCGACGTCACAGGCTGGAGGGGCGTCTTCACTGGCCGGAGGAGCGCCGTCACTGGTCGGAGGGGCGCCGTCACTGGACGGAGGGGCGCCGTCCCTGACCGGAGGGGACGCCGTCACTAGCCGGAGGGGCGCAGTCACTGGTCGGAGGGGCGCCGTCACTGGCCGGAGGGGCACCTTTACTGGCCGGAGGGGCGCCTTTACTGGCCGGAGGGGCGCCTTTACTGGCCGCAGGGGCGCCTTTACTGGCCGGAGGGGCGCCTTTACTGGCCGGAGGGGCGCCTTTACTGGCCGGATGGTCGCCGTCACTAGCCGGAGGGGCGGCTTTACTGGCCGGAGTGGCGCCGTCACTGACAGGAGGGGGCGCCGTCAGTAGCCGGAGGGGCGCCGTCACTGGCCGGGGGGCGCCGTCACTGGCCGGAGGGGCGCCGTCACTGGCCGGAGGGGCGCCGTCACTGACCGGAGGGGTGCCATCATTGGCCGGAGGGGCGCCGTCACGAGCCGGAGGGGCGCCGTCACGAGCCGAAGGCGCCGGCCACTGATCGGAGGGGCGCCAGCTTTACATGGGCGCCTGGGGTCCAAAGAACCAGGCATGCCCTGAATGACCGTATACTCTGTACGCCACTGGTGCCTCATGTCCTGTTGACAGCGCCAATTACAAAAAAAGCATCGGTACGGGGGGGGGGCGCCTTCGGCGCCCGTCAAAAACGGTACGGACATTCCGTACTGTCCGTATAGGTGGTTGCGCCCCTGGGTAGGGAGGTAGGTATGTAGCCCTACCCTACCCTACCCTGACTCCATCTCTTGAACAGTTTGCTTGTAATGCCGCAATTTATATTAATTTGATGGATGGTTTTCAGCACTGTTTTGAGACATGCCATTCTAGAATAAGCTGCCCTTACTCCGAACATGTCCTCTGAACAGACACCATATTTTCATTTGCTTATATATATATATATATATATATATATATATATATATTTATTATATATATATATATATATATATACTATATATATTTATATATATATATATACATATGACAACGGTGTCGATATATACATACATATGACAACAGTGTCCGAACACGAACATGACAACTTCATTGATAAAAGTACTGAAGAGAAGATCATGACAACAGGTCACAAACATACAATGATGTCTTAGCAAACCGACACTTACAACATATCACATTTGAACTTATGATTGAAACACAAACACCATCACACTTGTATATAAAGGAAAGTTAAATTCATGACAGTGCCATTTTACAATTCCTCTTTTTCTTATGACAACATACCAAAGAAACATGTTGAAGACTTGAAGACGGTGCTCTTAGCAACACCAAACAAACATGAACAAGCGACACCAAACTTCTGAATTATAGTCCTCATCTCTGCTGTGGATGCCATAACCCACAATGCAATGGCGACACACTTCCTAAGTGGGACGGAATCAGCAATGCTTGTTGGTCTGGAGAGTGGAGTCAAGTCTAAGTGGAGTCAGGTTGGATGTCATAAAGATGTGAAGTAAGCACAATCTTTCTCACTCCTGCCATATGCCTTCTCTTCTTTTTTCTGATGCCATGTTCACTGTTTTTCAGGATAAGAATAGCACCTCGACTTTAAGGCAAAGGGCTAAAAAGATGAATGCCCAAACAGTCTTCTCACAATCATCCATTTCAATCTGGGAAACAGATATGCT